>CAUYQV010004189.1:0-52982 GCA_963574575.1 Galagoides demidoff
TAGTAATGGGATGGTGGGATCAAATGGAAAGTCTAATCTGAGTTCTTTGAGGATTCTTTGTACTTTCTGCTCAATTTCTTGATGTAAGGAGCATACATAGGAGGGAAGGGAAGGGATTGATGGCAGACATCTTGGGAGATAGGCTGCTGGAGTTCACTGCAGTGGTGCTGACTGCTACCATTCACTTGCCTTCCATGAGCAAAATAAAGTCAGCTTCCCCACAAGGTGCCCAAAATCTCATCCTTTTGTGGACATAGGGCCCAAGTTTTCTTCTGGATCACATCCCAGCTGGGTCACTGGTGCATCTGGCAGTTGATAACTGTCTTACTTCTGCCCGTATAATTATTTGAAGTTAACCCACCTGGATTGCAGACTCCTTATTTCTTTCATTTATTTACACAGTTCCCACTATTCAACATAGTAGGAATTCAACATAAAGATTTGTTGAAATACATTTAAATATTGACCAAAGAGAATATTAAGCTTGGGACTCCAGATGTGCATTGAATTTGGTTCACACTGTATGTGAAAATGTGATATCCTGATATATATTCTTCCCCCATGTTTTGTCTAATATTTGGAGATTGGGTACCAGAATGCTCCTTAATAAAATTTAAATACTACTAAAAATTAAAATAAATTAAAATTCAATACAACATGGAATTTGTATAACTAATCATTTGAGGTGTTAGAGTTTTAACAATGAGACCTTAAAAAAATTTAGATTGCATCTTAGTCTCAGCATCATTTAATTCTTATAGAATTAACTTTGAGCTTACATTTTGGGGGGCTTTTCAGAATGAGTGGGTACAAAAGATATTTACAAGTAATTGAATGAATTGAACTTATCTGATTGGTTTTACACATAGCACTTCTTTTGTTGTTGTTGACGTAATGGAGTTGCCTGATTCTATATTTTATATTTTTTAATACTGTTCTTGTGATTAGGAGAACATTTAGGGAACTAAAAGTAGACCAGCCTTTCGATCCTGAAATTCTTGTACTAGATACACATTCAGAAGACCAAAAATCACTTTACAACAAAGACATTTGCACAAGATATTTATTGCAGCCCAATTCATAATTGCCAAGTCATGGAAGCAGCCTAAGTACCCATCAATCCATGAATGGATTAATAAATTGTGGTATATATATACCATGGAATATTACATAGCCTTAAAAAGATGGAGACCTTTACCTCTTTTATGTTTACATGGATGGAGCTGGATCATATTCTTCTTAGTAAACTATCTCAAGAATGAAAAAAAAAATCCAATGTACTCAATACTATTATGATCAATATATAATTACCCACACTTTCAGACGAAAGATAAAACACATAGCCCAGAAAGAAGGAGAGAAGAGGAGGGCGAGGTAAGGGGAGGGGAGTTGACAGGTGGAGGGATGGTAATTGGTGGGACCTCACCTTGCATATTGCAAGGGTACATGTCAAATATATTAATAGTAGAGTATAAATGTCTAAGCACAACAATTAAATAAGTGAGGTGAATGATATGTTAACCAGTTTCATGTAAACATTCCAAATTATACACAAAATCAGCACATTGTACCCTGTAAATGCAATAATGTACACAGTTATGATCTAAAAAAATAAAAATAAATAAACTATAGCTTGTAACATAAAAAAATGAGTAGTTCGTCTCAGATGGTTATCTGTTAGTATAATAGGATTCAAGGCTTTAGATGATTTTTTTTCCCATTTGTTACCATTGTCTTCAATGCATTTTTATGCCAACTAAAAATGTATGTGAGAAAGTAAATAATATTTCTAATCAATTGTTTAAATATAACTTTCAAATGAAGAACCTAAGCTTACGAAGGTCTTTTTTTTTTTTTTTAATGGAATTTCTAGGAAAACAGAATTCTAACCACTCAGATTTTGGCTGTATTATTTACTACAAACATAGGTTTGATAAAAGCATTTGTAGCTCAAGTATAGATCTGAGATTTTTATAGACTTGTCTGAGAGACCTGTAAATGTTCAGATGGAGCTCACTTTGCCATTGGTGGTGGGAGAGACCAGAGAGTGTTAGTGATAATTAGTGTAGGAACTGGATTTATTGCTTGTGGATTCTGGTGGTTTAAGCTCACATCTTGCTGTGTACTAGAAAACTAGTATAGAAATGTTTTCACATTAGTTACCAGAAAAGTGTTTGTTTATTAAGTCAGGAAGATTCTTTCTTTAAAATGGTGGGCTGTATGAGTTCAAGGCTATAGTAGAATACAGGATTTGACTGAGAATTGACATTCCCAGACCCTCCATAGGTTTTATTATCCTGAGAAAAGCTGACATGTCTTTACCTTTTAAAGCTGTGTTGAACTTTTCTTTTATGGGGGAATTGCTAGTTGATAGTACCAGAGACTCTAAAAGCATAAAATCTGAGCTATTCTAGTCTAGCCTAGGTCTAGAGCATTAATAGTATAGCACACTTATGAATTTTATACTGGATTTTGAGGGATGATTTCATAAATCCTTTCCTGAAATGATTTTCTGTTTAAATATAAAATGCTTGTAAAAGGTGTTTGTGTATTTTTATCTTCATTCCATCTCTGTTATGTTTTGTTAACTTCGATTTTTATCAAGCTATAGGTTGACCACAAATTATTCAGAAACATATTTCATCCTCTCAATAATATGCTGGGATGTTTTTAGAAAGGATTCTTTACCCGTAACACTAAATAGTGTATAGCACATTATTTAAATAACCACAAATTTCTTAGGGAACTGGAGGTACCTTCAACATCCAAGTTAACATTTGTTAATTTTATATTAGAAGTTCTTTGCATTTAAAAAAAAAAGTTCTTTGCACTGACTGGTGGTTGGAAATAGTTTTGGAGCAATCACATCTGGGCAGTAACATAAAATAATCTTCAGGTAGTTGCCATTCTAAATTAATCATTCACAGGCTGTGTTTGGCCTAATTTTTCAAGGAAATATAAAGGTCCGTAGGGGCGGACGTGAAGAGGAAAGGCGCTGTCTTTCCTGGTGTTCTCCCCAGCCTTAGCATTTCCATTTATTTTATGACATCAGGAATGATAAGTATTAATTTCTGAAATACTGTTCCAACCTCACATCAATTTAGATGAAATAACACCTATTATATTAAAAAAAATAGTTGACATTTCCAATTTACATGATGACTGGCTAGGGACCCTAAGACTGACTCTCTCAATTTCCCATTACGAAAATATAGAAAAGGATGAACAGTTATAGGAAAAACAAAACCTTGGTTTTGACAGTCAACCTGTTGTTATAAACTGAGGTAGCCACAACTGCAGAGCTGGTGAAACTAGACTAAAAAATGCAATTACTTGCTAACCAAACGATAAACAGAAATAAATGTATCACACAGATCTCTTAAAGCAAATGAGGAAATTGATTCCTTTTCCTTTTCATAATGTCTGTCCCTGAGGCCTTGGAATTCTGGTACTTTATCAACTAGAAAAGTGGACAAATATTTTTCTCCTACTATTTTTCCTGGCTGTTAAGAAGATAGGTAACTGTTCTTTGTTTTTTTTGTTTTTTTTTTCCTCACCTTCCTTCCCTAGTCTCTCTTGACCAGTCATCACTTAATTGAACAACCAGATGAACTGATACTCTCCCTTGGTCTTCTCTGCTCATAGTATCCTGGTCTCATAGCTAAAGGCTTAACTGGCAGGCCAGTGTACCTCCCTCACTCCATTCTTTTGGCTGTGTGGTTATCATGAATCTGTTACTTATTCATAAACCACTTGTTATTTTTCTCTCATTTGATTGATTTTGTTAAACTAATAAATTATGTACAAATACTCTTTTTATGAAGTTGAGTGCTTTGGAAATATTCAACAAAAGTGAATCACTGATGAATATTGGTAGGATGATTGCAAAAGATTTGGAAAGAAATTGTAAAAATAGAGAAACATTCTGCACTGTTTAATATTCGGGGGGTTATGCTCTTGTCCTAGTTTGGGGAAACCTAAGCTTGAAACCGTGGATAATTATCACATGTTTGGTTATAGAGGAAGAAATCCCAGTTAGTGATCCCATTGTCAAAATAAAGCTTTGCTCTTAAATCAATAGATTAGAAAGGATGCACATTTGTATGTTTTATGGTAAAGTAAAATATTAAAAATTTTAATTAGATAGATATCTTAATGATTTCCTATTTTTAACTTATTTTCAGGTCACTTTAACTGTTTCAGTTAATAGATTTATTACTAGCCTTGACTGCATCAATGAGAGGGCATCTGTATTTTGAAATACTGAATCTGCTGGAAATAAAGTAGGCAGGAACAAGTAGGAAACTGAGGTTGGTCTAAGGGTACATCCACTCAAGGAGATTGCTGCTGGAGGTGGCATGTACTGTGACATTGTTTCTGTTTGTGTTTTGTGTAAATTTAGGGGTACAGTTGTGGTTTTGTTACATGCAAAGATTGCATAGTGGGGGAAGTCAGGGCTTTTAGAGTATACAGCCCTAGAATAACATAGTCTTCCCTTTGTTCAGACCATCACAGCTGGTCTAGAAGACTGACAAGCAACCAGGCACAGTCACCATGGATGTTAGTTTGGGCCATGTGCAGTCATGTTGGATCTGTGCATGTGAGCTCAGTACTCATATTTTCCTTCATCACATCCTGTTTTCATCTTTCCAGTGTTAGAAAACTGGGCATACCATCTTTCCCTGGCTGTTTCTCTCTCCCTTGCTAAAATAATAGCTCCATGAGGGCAGGGAACTTATTTGCTTTCGAATCTCCTGGCATATACCTGACATAATGTAGGTGCTCAACAAATATTTGTCAAGTAAAGTAACTTTAGATATGAGAGGGACTTTAACCACTACCAGAATAAAAGAGACAAAGGATAGCATTAGCAAACAGGATCCAGGTGGATGTGTACTTCCATGATGATAAGTTGAGTGGGAAGTTATCATAGGAAATCTATGGAAAGGCCGTACAGAATGACAAAACAAGAGGGGTAGCATGAAGACTCTGAAGAGCAACTTGCCTGTTAAAATGGTTTACTACAGAGACCAGATGAAAATGTTTAAAAAGACAAAGGACTTGGCAATTTGCGTAAAGTCTAAGAGTCCTGACCTTTAAGAAATATGACACAGAAGTTTAAAAATGGGGAGAAAGAGTGGCACCAATGACTCAAAGAAGTGGGGGGTCTGCCCCCTATGCTGGAGGTGGCGGGTTCAAACCCAGCCCCAGCCAAAAACTGCAAAAAAAAAAAAAAAAAAAGCAGGACTGAAAAAAATGACAATATGATTTGGAAGAAGGGGAATGAGATAAGGAAAGATTATGTGGGGGAAATAGCAGACTATCTGCACTCAGGATAGGAAGAGAAAAGTTGACACTGAGAGAGGGTATCAGTGACAAGGAAAGAATGCCCAAGAGATAATCTTTTAAGAACGTAGAAAAAAGGCAAACTAAGGGAAAGAATGAGAAAGAAGATGTTAGGTTTGGAGGACAGGATTCCAACAAAAGAATTAAAGATCTTTAGGGAAAAAAATATAACAGAGGCAACGATCAAAGATAAGATTGATGAAGAGTTTTCTGAGCAAGCTAAGAAGGCCTCTCTGTGTAGATGAAAAGGATTGAGTGCTGGCAACACAAACGAAGAGTGTCGCACACACCCCACCGCACACCTTGGTAACAGTTCAATTAAAAAAGGAAGGAGGACGTTTGTAAAAGTGCCCAGGCAGGCAGACAGGGAGTGTAGACTAGAGAAGAGGGTACAATACAGAAGAAAAGCTGCTCCGGGCCTTCTCCTGTGACAAGAAGACGATGAAACTGTGAAGCCATTTTATACTCAGAATTGTCTTTCATATGTGAGAGCATAAAAAGACATTTTCAAACATGAAGACACTTATAAAACATACCATAGGCACTGTTCCTTTCTTTTTAAAAATAAATTTAAAAATATTCTTGATAATGTCAACTCGGCAGACCGCTAGATGAATCAAAATGACGAATTAAAAAATGAGGAAGTAAAAGGGCATTGGAAACAGTTTGCCATAATGAAATCCAAATCATTATTTCCAACTCTGTTCTCAAATTGGAGGTAGAAATTTCTATCTAGTTGTGGTAGAACTTTTATAATACAAGAGCAGTTTTCTAACAAGTTTCCTCCCTCTACATCTGAACGAGGTGGAAAGGCACATACAGCATTTCTGAGTAATTATATTGTGACCCAAAGAAAAGCAGAAGCTTCTGGGGAGAGGGATAGGTCCTACTCTGTTGTCTTCATTCAGGCCCAGCCTACTGTTAACTGCTCAGGTGTCCATCTCTGCTGAGACAGGACACTATCTTCCTGACCCACCTGCCCACATGTCAGGTGCATGGCTCTTTGGGCGTGGCCTGCTAGCACCTCTACAGGGCGTTTTTAAAGCGGAACCCTTCCTCCCCACTTGATTCTGTTCTGTGGTCCCAAGTAAAGTGATCATGTATTATAGTTTTTCATTAGTAGCCTGTTTTACTCTCAAAAGTATATGAATTTGAACAATAAATGGGGAGGGGAGTAGACAGGTGGAGGGAGGGTAATCGGTGAAATCTTACCTACTGTGTATTACAAGGGTACATGTCAAATATATTAATAGTAGAGTATGAATGTCTAAACACAACAATTCAATAAGTGAGGTAAATGCTATGTTAACCAGTTTGATGTAAACATTCCAAAGAATATATAAAATCAGCACATTGTACCCATAAATGTAGTAATATCCACAGTTATAATCTAATAAAAAAATAAACTAATACTAAGGAATAAAAATAAATAAATAAAGAGGGTTACTTGATCATGTTTGCCTTTTCTCTTTCACTCTCAACTTGTATCCAAACATGTGCTAGACATTCTCATTCCTCTTATTAAAGGAATCTTAAATTTGTCCACTCCTCTTCATCATTGATGCCACTACCCTGCTTCAGCTTCCTACTGTCCCTCCCCTGAGTGACAGTGACAGCCCTGTGACAGGTGTCCCTGACTCACACATTTGTTGGAGAGATTAAATAAGGTTAACTAACTTCATTGTATAGCACTCGGCAGGCATGCAGCTGATATTTGATGTTGTGACTCTTTAAGCTCAAAACCCTCCCTTTCCCCCACCCCCATTGTCCTAAGGATAAACTTCAGACTCTTTAATATGGTTTTTATGTCTGCATTTTGGGTTCTCTGGAATCATCTTTCAGGTCACCTCAGCCTGCACTATGTGCTCTAGCCCCAGAACAATTATTTTCAGATAATGATGTGTACAGAGAACTATGAATTCTCTCTACTGCCTCTAGAGACCTTTGCTACCTGTAGTAAAATAAAAGAAAATCTTCCTTCCCCAACTCCAGGTGCACGTGTTTGCTCACACACCACACATACACCATTTGCCTGATTAATTTCTGATTGTCTTTTCTGTCCTCTGGGAAGTCCTGGGCGTCCTTGGGTGAGGGCGAGGTGTCGTTCTCACAGCCTCCATGGGGCTACGTGTTTCCCTGCTGTCCTCCCCGTACCGTATGTGTAATGTTCCTCCCAGGAGATTAGTTTTAAATCCTTTGAGGTTCTGGGCTGGGTCTTGTTCATATTTTAACACGGCAATCATCGAGGAAAGTGCCAGGAGTGCTTGAGCTGGGAATTCCCCTGAAGGTAACCTGTCTTGCAGAAATGATCAGACTCAGGACAGGGATCTCCATTTCAGGTTTGCTCATCCTACAAACAAATATTTTAAAAGGCTTATAATTTAAATCTTTGCAATATAAAGTAATAATGAGTTGGTCAAATATTCTATATTCTTAAAGTTTTATTTAAAGTTTGACAATAAGTACCTAGATTAGCATTTCTTTCTGTAAAAATGATAGCATGGGGTGAGTAAATTCTGAGGTTTTAGCTTAACTGTTTATGAAATCTGCCTTTCTAGTGATGTGGAGGAAATGAAAATGACTTGTTTGAATTGAAGTTGGGAATAGTTGAGGGAAGTATGGAAGAAGTGTTTGGCACATGGGTGTTTGCTAAATGGATAACTAAAACTTAGACAAGAAGAAGGTAAAAATTATGAGGAAAAAGTACGTATAATATTTGCTAGACAATTGATCAGTTTGTCTATAATGATGAAACTTTATGGGAAAGTTTTTTATTTAGGATCACGTCTTGCATTTATTGTTGTGAAGTTGAAGTGTGTGGTACTTGTCGGCCTCTCTGTTACACAGTATTGCTTCTTGTACAGGTAGCGTTTGATTTTGTATTGCATTCCGTTGCATATAGCAGAAACCTTGTTACGATGGCGTCCCAAGAAAGCCTTTTGTTTTTCTTAAGAACAAGTTTCAAGGGAGGCATTCCAGGGCGTGTGATGTGTTCTGTGGCAGTGGTCTCCAATCTTTTTGGCACCAGGGACTGGTTTTGTGAAAGATAGTTTTTCCACGGACCCCAGAGGGCAGGGGGATGGTTTGGGGATGCTTCTGGCACATTACAGCTCACCTCAGATCATCAGGCATTGGATTCTCTTAAGGAGGGCACAACCTAGATCCCTCGTGTATGCAGTTTATAGCAGGGTTGCCCTCCTCTGAGAATCTAATGCCTCCCTGGTGTGACAGGAGGCGGAGCTCAGATGGGGATGTGAACAGTGGGGAGTGTCTATAAATACAGATCAAGCTTCACTTGGTGCTCACCTCTTACTCTGTGGCCTGGTTCCTAACAAAATAAAACAAAAACCTCCTTCCCCAACTCCACACACATACACACCCCATTTGCCTGATTAATTTCTGATTGTCACAGAAACCCCACCCCACTGGTCCATAGCAGGGGTTTGGGGAGCCCAGTTCTATGGTATTAACAAAGGTCCAGACTGTCTTTACCTGCGAATTCTGCCGCCATTAGCCTGCGGCTCTTGTTCTGTACACTCCTGATGTCTTCTCCTTTTTCATACACTGACTCTCTTTTTCATGCAGAAAGGGAATGCGTATAGGAGGAAAGTCGTACCAATTTTGATTTTGCTATCTTTTATTAAACTGGGGACACAGTAACTTTCTTAGAATCTCCATTGACTATAATTGTACTTACATGTCATTGGCCAGAACTCTGCTACATAGCCACACCTACTCATTGGGGGCTCGTTTTGATTTTCTAAGCTGGAACGGTTTCCATCCTGAATAAAATTGGGTTTCTAAAAAAGAAGAATAGTGATTGTAGGGTGGGAACTGGCAGCATCTACTCATTCGGTTCATGAACTAAATCAAAGCGCAGCTCCCAGAGTTTCAGATTCAGCTGGTCTTCCTGCTCCCTCAGTCCAGAGACCGCATTCTGTTCTGTCTCCTGTAGAGACAGGTCTGTACTAACTAAATCAGTCCTGGGTGCTAGAAATTTCTTGAAAACTTATTCTCAAGATTTACCAGTTATGTAGGAAAATCATATTTAACAATTCCAATTATTAATGAAACTGAGACATTTTCAATTTATTCCAAAACCAAAAATATAATTGGATACTGCAACATGAAGACTTATATAGTTAAGGATGAGGAATAGACTAGTGGTATATAGAAAAATAGGTTTAATAGGGCTCGAATGGCTGTGAGTGTTGGTAATATAGTATTGTAGTTTTTTGAAAGTTCTTGAATGATAATTCATTTGGTAAAAAACCAGACAGGGGATGAAGTCCTCTTCGGGATAGTAGGGTGAGAAGAATTGTTGAGATAAGCACTGGCGTTTTGTTTCATATGCAGGATAGGGATAGTGTTGATTAAAGATAAAGTAGGAGCTCATCAAGTAAAAGCATGTATATCCTAGTGGGATTTGGGCTATTCAACTATTATGAAAATGAGAGTACTCTTAAAAATTTACTCTTTCTTAGTGACCTATTAAAATACAGTTATTTATTCCTTAGCTCCCAACATCATCCATTTCGTGACAGCTCTGTCCTGCATTTCTGTCTTGGGCAGCACTGTCTTGGTACGTGTTCTGATTTTGTTTTTGATTCTTTCATCTCTTGATTCTTTCTCTCTCAGATTCAAGGTTGTATCCCTTTTCCAAATGGCCTGTAACTTCTAGTCTGCTGCTAAATGACACAAGTGCTCATCTCCTTATCTGAAATCCTCAGTGGTGTATATATTGTAGACTCAGAATTCTTTTAATTTGAAGAAAGCAAAATGTGTATGTGGTCTGCTTTAAAATTCTGAATATGCAGATCTAATAGGATAAATAAAGATTCTATAAAGCTTCATGTCAGTAAAGTTTAGGGCTTTTACCCCCAGATAAAGTTTGAAAAAGCATTTTTTTTTCTGTTTTCCTACAGCTTTGTGGAATTCACAGTTTAGAGATGTTAAATCTGTAGAGTAATGGTTTGGGAGAATCATAAAATTGCGTAAAATAATTACCGAGTTTCCTAAAAAAGACAGTGAGGCAGAAGCCACTTTGCCCTCCTGAATGGTGTTACATTGTTGCAAAGCATCATGCTTGGGTGATTCAACTTTTCTCTTCTGTTCTGATTCCTGTCATTTCAAAAGTCTGTACAAAAATGTCTGTCTCTCAAGAGCTGTTGGCCAGCTGAGCAATGCCACCCGTTCCCTCTTTGCACCATATTCTCTACGCACCTGGGTATTTAGGTGTTGACTTTTTTTTTTTGCCTTTGCAAGAGTCCTTTCCTTTACTGAGTGCTTTAGTTTCCCAGATACACTTCAAGCTTCCAGATTATCAGAATTCATTTTTTTTTAATTTCTTATTTCATTCTTGTACCTTCTGAAATAGTACATTTTACAATTCTTACATCAGGCAGTTTAACGTTTATGACATAAGTATATATTAATTATATGTACGTTATTTTTACCTACATTTAAATGTTTGAGAAAATGTTTTTCAGGCTATTCTCTATCTCATATGTTAATTTTTAAGTGATATATAGTGTGGGATTTGCCTACTTAATGCTTTCAAGGCATGGTATCTTAAGTCTTTTTTTTCATCAATTTCATATGAACTTTAAAAGAATATTTCTTACCAGGACCTTATAATTAGGGTACTGTCATTTTGTTCCTAGCTAAAAATTATCTTAGATATTATTTGTGGAAGTGATTCAGATTGCATTTCAAATCATGGTTTCAAGCTTTATTTCTTAAAAAACAAGGACAAAGTAGTTTATTGTTCATGGAACACCTGCTAAATTGCCTGGTTAGTCTATGTTTTAATTGCCCCTTTATTGTTTGTATTTTAAATCAGACATTCCTAAATAGCTGTGTGGTTCTGGTTTATTATTGTCAGGTTATTATATAATGTGTTAACACATTGTGTTCTAGTTGTGTGGTTTGCGTGATGAGATTAAAGCTATTTTACTTGTTACTTATAATATCTTGACCCATCAAAGACCATAATTAGGAAAGTGCAGAAGATGGGGAAGAAAGCTTGTGCCTCTATATAGGGAATTATGATGAGATATTTTCATATGTTATAATATAATGTGCAATAGTGCTGCCTGCAATCTAGGAAGGCCTATAATAGTTTCTAGTGAAGGTATTTAGAAATACGTAACTTTAAACTTTAAAAAAACCTCTGGGAGGAGGTGAGAGGTTGTCAAAAAATAGCTGATACTCCTTTTGGTGTGTCTGCTATATGATGTAAATTTTGAGTGATTCTTTTCTGTTACTGCTGTAGTATTAAAGCTTTTGCACTCATTCGTTGACGTTATGTACAACACTAGGAAAGTATTAATGTAAATTAAATATCTGGACTATGAGTGATTTTTTAAAAGTGATTTAGGCTGGGATGGGAGTAATTGAGCATTACATAAGATTCCTTAAATAGTTTTTCTTTTCCAGTTTCTTGCGAACCTAGTTTTCTAGCCAATTTCTGCCTCTTTTCCTCCCAGTGTCCATCATGTCTTCTGAAATTGCTAACGGAAAGCTAATTAACTCAAAGCAGTTCAGAGCATAGACTGAAGTGATGTGGCATATTTCAAAGTTCCATTCTTCTGAACCAGATTTTTTTTCCTTCTGAATGCAGATTAATAAAGCGTGCACTACAAGAGGAACAAGGAAAAGGATATTAGTGAAGGTGTCCTGATCCTGAAAAAGTCAGGGAGGGCTTCAAGCCCATCTTGGACTTCAGAGCACTTCACAACTTTGTGGTAAAAGACAAATTTTAAATAGAGCCTTTGGACTCATTTATTTCATCCTTATTTGGAGAGTAGCATTATTTTATTTTAGTTTATTTTTCTTCTCTATTTTATTATTTTATTTTATTTTTAGGCAAGATAATTGTGTGTGTGAAGTCGGGCTACTTTTTCAAACTAAAACTTGCCTGGGTATCAGATTTGTTGCAGGCACTTACCTATTAAGTACTGAAATTATTATAGGTTTGGTTGACTCCTGTGTTTTTCTTCGAAATGTGTTCTTTATCCCTTGTGACGTTGTGTTTGCGTTGACTGTGAGTCATGTTTTCTCTAGTGTTTCGTATTTTCCTTGATCAGTTCATTGGGTTGTATTGTAGGGAGTCTTTCTCAGGACCAATATTCTTTCTAAAGGTGCTTTGAAAATAGAAAGTGGTTTGTGTCTTGTTATTTTCATATTTTTACCACTTATAGAATGGCCCACTAACATGAAGCAATAGAGCACCAATAAAGACTTGTTGTTTTCCCCTCTGTTCACCTGGAAACCTCACACAAGATAGATTTCATTTGTCAACACAGATCCCCAAAGTGAATACAAGCAGATTTGCCATTTCTGTCCTTAACAACAAAACAATCTTACTTTACTGTGTTAACTTTAAAGGTCTTTTTTATTTGTGAAAATTAGCCTGTTTATGTACGCTGTGTTCCTCCAAAGTTACACCGTTATATTCGTTGGGGAAATGAAATTTTCTTCCAGTAGATGAAAATTAGATTTTGATTGAACATCATTCCTTATGCAGTCACCCATAAATACAATGTGTTTCACTGTCTTTTCAGAAATAGCTACAGATGTGATTTTTGAATTGACAAGAAAATAGAACATCTTAATGTTTTAGGTAGAACAGATGGTATTTTTGTTTTAGGCAGAACACTCTCTGAGTTAAAAGCAGCTTAATTGGTGACAAGACTCTTGGGGTCAGCCAAATTATGTACAATTTTTGTGTTTGTTTCTTTTTATCACTTTGGTATCAAACATTTTAGAATACTTATAAAGGAATATTTATCCTTTTCATTGACTTGCTGTTTTCTGTTGTACGCTGGAAATAGTTGTAAGGGTTTTCAGTCTTCTCTTGTTTATAAAAATTAAAATACTATGTATTGATGCTATTTTGATTAGGTTTATGGTTTTTAGAAATGCTTTTTGTCTTGTAGAAAATCTCTGAAATTTGCAGTTGTACTTTTGAGGATTAACACTTCATTTGTAGTGTTGAGTTGCATTTGTAACTAAAAATTCTGTTGACATTTATGATGCCAGCTCTTTTATTTCCATACCATAGATCTCCAGGTAGATGTTGTCATCAGCTGCCTGGAAGGAGCACAGTGTTTGCTGGGAAGGGAACCTTGTGTGGAGAGTTCAGTCTCTGATTCTAGTCCTATCTCTGTCACAAGCCAGCTCATATTTTTGGAACTTCATATTCATTAGCTTATATATGTTGGGGGAGATAGAGTTGAAATAGGTGATCTCAAGGCCATATCCAGTTGACACTGGTTTCTTGTCAAAATACGTAAATCAAGTGTAAGACATTCTGGTGGATAAACACCAGGAAAGGACATATTTGAGTCTAAAACTTTAGGAAATAGCCAAGTGTTTCTAATAACTGGGGCATAGAATAAATAAACTCTCTTCCAATTTCTAATATTGCAAAATGAAGACCTATGATTTAGCAAATTCCCTTCTTACCACCTCTTACAAACAGTAAGAACTTCCTGAAAGAACTCTTTGTGTTATCAACCCAGGAACCAGTAATAGTAGCCTAATTTGCGTCACCATCACTGCAGAGAAACCCCCTTTATCCCAGCAGGTAGGGGGGTTCTAGAGGAATACTCTGGTTTGCCGGGAGTGGATGTACAGCAGCCCGATGAGGCTGTGTTCAGAGGGGCATGGGCAGCTTAGTGGTGTTCCAGTGCTGCTGCTGGAGGGCCTTCCCCACAGCAGGAAGACAGCTCCACGCTGCCTCCGAGCCTGCATTCCTGAGTTCCAATCCTGGCGCTACCACCTTAATGGCTACCTCACTATGATTAGGATATAGAATCAGTCTGTGTATCTGTCAAATGGGAATAATTTTAGGATGTCATAGGGTGATTATACAGCTGGAAGGAGTTAATTCAGGTCAAGCATATTCAGTATGCTCATCACTGTTTGAAAGGCTCATTAAGTGCTGTTATCATTATTATTATTATTATGATTGCTATAACATCTGAAAAACTGTCTACCAATAGCTAAGTCAAATTGACATAAATATACCAAAAATATTCCTTTAATGCAACTTTGTATTTGATTTGCTGCTTTCTCTATTAGTGAACTAATATTTTCTACCATATAACTTTCCAGAATATTTACTTAGTAATGTCACATTTTTCATCTAAACTAAAAAATTTTCTTAGTAATATTTTATGAATTTGGATTTGAGAAGAAGAAGATAGTTACAGAAATTACTTAGTTGATACCAGCAGTTGTCGGTGCTGCTCTCATATATATATATTTTTTTCATTTCAAAGTATTATGGGGGTACAAATATCCTTGTTTGTCTGGAATGCTTTTATGAAGTTTGAGACCTGGCTATAAGGATGACTGTCACCCAAACAGTATTCATTGTCCCCATTAGGTAGGTTTTTGCCTGTCCCCTCTTCCTATTTCCCCTGCTTGATTTCCATTGAGCTTTACTTCCTTCCGGGCACATGTGTGCTCCTGCTTGGTCTAATGTGATAGCGAGTACTTGTGGGGTTTATTTTTCCATTCTTCAGATACTTCCTGTAGGATAAAGGTCTCTAGTTCTGTCCGAATTGCATAAGTTATTTTCTTCATGGCTGTGTAATACTCCATGGCATACATGTACCACATTTTATTAATGAATTCATGAATTGATGGCCACTTGGGTAGACTCCACATCTTCACAATTGTGAATTGTGTTGCAATACACATTCAAGTGCAGGTTTTTTTGATAAAAAGATTCTTTTAATTTCAGAATATTACAAAGGTTTTGGTTACATGAATTACTTTTGTGCAGTAAAGTTATAAATGTGTCCCTCACCCAGACAGTATGCACTTTCCCTGGTAGGTGTGGTTTAACCCCTCCCCGCCTACCCTTCCCACTTGCTTTCTGTTGAGTTTTACAACCATATGTGCACGTGGGTATTGATTAGTTAGTTCCAGTTTAATAAGTGAGTGCATGTGGTGTTTGTTTTTCTATCTTATGTTATTCACTTAGAAGAATGGTCTCCAGTTCCATCTAGCTTATTAGTTAGCATTTTTATGGCTGTGTAGTACTCCATGGTACGCATATACCACATTTTATTATCCACTCCTTTATTGATGGGCACTTGGGTTTATTCCACATTTTTTTGAATCGTGCATACATGTCCTTTCAATATAATGACTTTTTTTTTTCTTCAGGTAAATACCCAGTAATGGGATTGTTGGATCAAATGATAGGTGTACTTTTAGTTCTTTGAGGTATTTCCATATGGCTTTGCATGAAGATATTTTTCAGTCCCACTAATAGTGTATTCTTTCCATGCCAGCATCTGTTATTTTGAGCCTTTTTAATAAAAACCATTCTAATACCTCATTGTGGTTTTAGTTTGCATTTTCCTGATGATTAGTGATGTTGCTGAGTGTTTTTTGTACATCTGAAAAGCTTTTAAAAAGCTTCTGTCATGTCTTTTGGCCAGTCTTAATGAAACTTTTTCTTTCTGATTTTGAGTTCTTTGCAGATTCTGGTTATTAGTCCTTTACTCTCTTAGATTGATTTCTAATCTTACTCAGATGTGATCAAGGAAGATACATGGTATGATTTCAGTTTTTTTTTTTAATTTGTTGAGTCATGTTTTTTGACCTAAAATACAATCAGTGTTGGAGAATGTTTTATATGATAATGAGAAGAAAGTCTGTACAGTAGTTTTTGGGTACAGTGTACTGTAAATATCTGTTAGGCCCATTTGTTCTAGAGTATCATCTAAGCCCAGTGTTTCTTTATTTTCTGCTTGGATCATCTGTCCAATTCTGTCAGTGGGGTATTGAAGTCCACAGAAATTACAATGCTGATGATAATCTTTTTGCTTAGATATAGTAGGGTTTGTTTTATGAATCCAGGTGCTCCTGTTAGTGGCAAAAACATTTAGGATTTGTCTATCTTCTTGTCAAATTGCTCCCTAACTATTTATGATGATCATCTTTGTCATTACCATTGTTGATTTAAAGTCAATTTTATCCGATAACTGCACTCTTGTGGTTTCCAAGGAATATTTTTTTTCCATCCCTTAACTTTGAGTCTATAAGAGTCCTTGTGGCTTAGCTGTATTTCCTGGAGACAGCAGATACTTAGCTTATGTATTTTTTTATCCATTCCACCAGCCTGTGTCTCTCGAGAGGGTAAGTCATACCATTCATGTTTGTTGATAGAATTGCTATGTGGGCTGTTATTCTGTTAATCCTGACTGGGAGTTACTGCTTTGTTCTACCTCTTGTATCATTGATATATATGAGCTCTGAGCTTCAGCTTTTAGGCCCATTTATAATGAGTTCTGAGTATTTCCTTCAGGGCACGTATGGTCTTGAAAAATTCCCTCAGCGTTTGCTTAACTGGAAAAGTATTTATTTCTCCTTCATTTGTGACACTTAGTTTTGCAGGATACATAATTCTAGACTGGCAGTTGTTCTGCTTAAGAAGGCTAATGATGGGCCTCATCCCTTATGTCTTGTATGTTCTCAGTGGAGACATCTACAGTTAGCCGGATGGGTTTTTCTCTGTAAGTTGCTTAATGTTTTCACCTGATGGCTGACTGGAATTCCTCCTTCATGTTGACTTTGGCCAGTCTGATGACTACGTATCTTGATTATTGCCTCTTTGCTATGAATCACCTGGGTGTTTGTTGAGTTTCTTGCACCTACATGTCTAAATCTCTAACAAGACTAGTGAAATTTACTCCATTATTCCCTCAAATAGCATTTCCAGCCCTTCTTCAATCCCAGAGATGGGTATGATTCTTATATTTGGCTATTTTACGTAATTCCATATTTCTTGTAGGTTTTATGCATTCCTCTTAATTTCTTGTTTGTTATTTCCTACTGACTGAGTTGATTTGAAAGAATTGTCTTTAAGCTCTGACATTCTTTCTTCTGCCTGGTCCAGTCTATTCTTAAAGCTTTCCACTGTGTTTTGTATTTTCTTAAGTGGATTTTTCATTTCTAGAAGTTCTCTTTGGTTTTTCTTTAATATGTGAATCTTGTTAGTGAATTTTTTATTCATTTTCTGAAATGTTTCCTTGGTTTCTTTGAATTAGTCTTCCATTTTCTCTTGGATTTCATTGAGCTTTCTTAACAATCCATATTTGGGATTCTTTATTTGTCATTTTAATATTTTCATTTTGGTTGGTATCCATTGCTAGAGAGCTAGTGTCCCTTTTTGGGGGACAGAGTCTTTTCACTGATTTTTCATACTTCCAGAGTACTTTTGCTGATTCCTTCTTGTCTGGAGCAGTGATTGCTTCTTATTTTGGGGTTTACTTTTTTTCCGATGGGGCTTCACACACATACACAGGCATGCACACATGTACACACAGGTGTCTTTTTAGCATATGTTGGTTAAGAACCTTTGACCTTATTTGTCAGTACTTTGATGGCAATGTAGGTTTTGGATAGATGCCTTGGTTGGATGTCCTTAGTATGGTGGTTTTCTCAATTGATAGTTGTTTGTAGACTATAGCAGAGATGAGCCAAATGTGTGCACAGATTCTTTGATCTTTGATCAGAGATTATGGAGGTTCTTGAAATCCTTTCTCTTTCTCTAGTCCTCTGGTCATTCTAACAGTGTGAATTGTATAGGCCCAGCCAGTTAAATCTCTGAAACAGTAGGTGGTGCTTGTGGGTGAGAATCAACCTCACGCTGTATTATTGAGTCAGTAAATGCTGTAAAGGGCTGTGCAAATTGACCTCCCTGCCATTGGTGGCACTTGCTGGAATGAACAAAGTGCAGTGTTGTTTTTGTGACCTGTGATAGGCTATAGTCCCCACTGTAGGAAGCCTCAAATGCCCCTAGGTGATGGGTAGGGCCCTAGAACTTCCAGGTGAAGCTGGCAGGGCTGGCTTGAGTGAGCCTGCCCTCAGGTCAGGTATCTGATTTGACAGTGTTCTGAAGTTTGCTCCCAGCTTCTGGGGAAGGCCTCTAGGGAGGGGCTCAAGTGCCCCACCTAGCTAGAAAGTCTGCTCTTGGAAATGGAGTTGTCCGAGATTCATAATCTGGCTGTCCAGCTCTTAACACCTTTTCCCCACCCACCTGCTTCTCTAACTCGTTAATGTGTGTCTCTGCAAAACATCAGTGCACAGAGAGCTCCCTAATTAGGCACACCTAGTCTATTACAAGTCCTCTAGGGAAGAGGTGTGGGCCACACTTTCTGTGGAGGCCTCAGCTTGGGGCACATGCCTGCTAGAGGTGGCTGCTTGCCAAATTTTCTGCATAAACCACTCTCCCAGTTGAAGTGGGAGAGGAGGGGCTATAGGTCCTGGTCAGTCCACCTGACACCCCTGTACCTGGTTGCTGTGGCTTCCAGCAGGGGACTCTTCTTGGTGATGGACCCATACCTAATTCAACATGGAAGTTTTCATGGGAAGATGGGGATTCTTCTAGATTGCCACGTCTTGGAAGTCCACAGTATTCTCCAATTGGTTCTGTCTGTGTAGGCTCCCTTTGGTTGGCCTCTGAGTCTCTGATACCTTTTTTCCTTTTTGTTTTATCTTGTTCCTTTCCTGTTTCACAGTTTTCTTCTGTGAAGACCCCAACAGGCTCCTGCACTTCTCTGTATGATCTACACCTGATTTTCTTCTTTCTTCTCCTTTATCTGAAGTCCTATCTTTCTTCCTGGAGGGAGTCCGCAAGCAGTGTCTCTAGTTAGCTATTGTCCCCTGTCATTGTTGTTGCTATACACTTGTCTACCTTCCTTTTGAATCTTATCCTTGGGCAAATGATTCTCTAGGGATGATAGATTTATATTTCTGTCCATGACTTTTAAGACAGCTGCTTCTCCCAAATATTGGAAAAATGGTGAAACAAACTGTTATGTGTTAGGAAAATAGATAACATTTATACGCTAGTCAGGAAAAAGCCGTAATTTGTATTGCTAAGAGATGTGTTTTGTACCTTAGAGTTGAATGTTTTTTCCTGCTAGAGCAGGCCATATTTGTTAATCAACTATAGCTTCTAGAAACCATCTTTTTTTTTTTTCTCCGTGCAAATGAAAATTTTAGTATTTGCCATGTAAGGTAGAGTCTGAGGATTAGGAAGTGGATATCATGAGGGGTCATTATGCCTCCTACCATATCTGGAAACCTGATATTTATAGTTTTAGTGGAAAAGTCGATTCTGAGTTGCAGATAATTAACATAGAAACTGCAAGACAAATCTGTGAATGTTCCTCAGGGATGTCTAGGCTGATAACTAGACTTTAAGAAATGTAAACCTAGATTTATCACCTTCAACTCGAAACCTCCTCCCAGTGCCCATCCTTTAAGTGTCTAATCATAGTCATGGTGCCACCATATCTAATCCACCGTAACTGGAACCCAGGAGTTGTGGGAGACTTTTCTTCTGTTTAAGCACCCACCCTTCTCAAAGGAATCCCCAAAAAGTCCAACTGATAAGCTATTCTGTGAGTTTTCAATTTACTTCCTGGTTTTTTTTTTTTTTTTGGTTTTTTTGTAGTTTTGGGCTGGGGCCGGGTTTGAACCCACCACCTCCAGTATATGGGGCTGGCGCTGTACTCCTTTGAGCCACAGGCATCGCCCTCCTTCCTTATATTTCTGCCACCCTCTGAGATTTTCACCTTACCTGCCTTGGCTGTCTATATAAAACTACCTATTTGGTCTTCTTCCTTTAGTCTTTATCCCTCAAATCCTTCTCTCGCCTGACAACTAGAAGTAGTATTAAAAACCAACATTGGACAATGTTAAACCTTCCACATCAACTATAATAAGGTCCAAGCTCTTTGCCATGATTTAAAGACACCCTACTCCTTAATATGACTTGGGTGGGATGTATACCTCTCGTTTTAGCTTCACATATTTGCATTTTAGAGGTTCATTTTAGTGTGTGGCTTCTAGTGCTTTTGAATGGCCTCTGTGTCCTGAAAAGAGTTGTAGAATATTCACTGATAATCCCAGACTCTAGATGAAGTATCTATTAAGTTTGTTTTTCTTTTAGAATTTTATATAGCTTTATACTTCACTGATCATTCTTTGTATTTAATTCAGAATTTCCTTCATATTTAATAACATAACAAATATTTTGTTGTAGTTTCAAAAAATCTTCATCCATATTTAATGGCTATTAATAGTCCAACTCATAAGTGCACTTTTAGTTATTAATTTGTTCCCTCAATTTAATTATATTCATTAGCTAATTAAGACACTTTTTTGAATAGTTTTGTTTAGATAATTAGATTGTTTAGATATGAAATATAATAGCTTAAATATTCTGTATTTCTAGTTTTCTTCTTATGAATTTCTAGAAGTAGGAATATTGGATTAAAAGGCAAAGACTATTTTTAAGTTAAATTGATTATAAAATTATAAATATTAGAAACAAAATATTTAGAAATCATAAATAATAATAAATTAAAATGCTACCATCTAAGAATGACTATTGCGAACATATTGGTAAGTTTCCTTCAAATTCATTCTTCTCTTCTTTTTTGCCTTTCTTTAGATCAAATTGCTCTGTAAGTGTATACTTTTACCCTAACTTATTAGTTATAGATGACACCAGGGACTGGTTTCATGGAAGACAGTTTTTCCATGAATGGGGGTGGGGGCATGGGGATGGGACAGAAGTTAAACTCAGCCAGGGATGCTGTGCAGCCTGATTCCTCACAAGCCATGGACCATAGACTGCAGAGATCCAATGATTTTAAGAGTTAAAGCCAAAAAACAGGGACACAGACTAAATATTTTACAGATATTTTACAGAATCACAGGAAGCAGCTTTTTAAAAAACTATTTTATAGTATCATAGGAAGCATCATTTATTTGTTAACTTTAATTAAAAAATTCTCCCAATATTTTTTCTGTTTGAATGTTTATATTTTTGCTGATATATAAGAGCATTTCACAGGTTTCTATGATTACTTTTAAAGTTTTTATTATTTAATCTTGTTTTGTAAGGTAGAAAAAGTGTTAGGCTTTTGTTAACCAAATCTGTCTGCTTTTTACTTTTTTTTTAATTATGGTGAGAAAGATCTTATACATATTTTTCTACTAATTTCGTATCGTTTTTGTTTTGGTGATTGGAATCAGTGTTGTCATATTGTTTTAATGTCTCCATTTAATCTTCTGTCTCCTCACTGTAGGTACGTTATAGAATTGTTTTGTCCAGTTCATGATCCTTTTCCTTCTCTTACCTTCCTCCTAACAAAAAGATTTCAGTGGGATTTAGTTGAATCATAAGATTCATGAGTTAATGTTGAGAGAAGGTTTTTTGTTTTTTTTTTGGCATCATTTTATTTTTCTTTCCTGGAACGATCATATGTCTCTCCATTTATTCATTTTTTTGTGAATTTTTTACTTTCTATATATATGACCTATTCATTTGATATAAAATTAACTTTGTATTTAGATCATTCTCCTGATGTTTAATTATCCGAACTGCCCCTTGTTTGTGTATGTGTCACATGAGGTGCTGGGCGTCCCTTCCTCTCATGGCCTCCCTTAGTACATTGAATTTACCAGTTTGTTTCTGTTTCTCCCTGTCCTAGACTGGAGGTCCTTTCATGACAAGGACTGTTTTTCACATTCCTAAGTTTATAACCACACACACTAGATGGTACCCTTCTTTCCGTTTTCCGTGCTTTTTAATTTGGTCATAAGCCATATGGTCGGTTCATATGTGTGTATTTCTCTGCACTGCTATAGTATGGAAACTCTTACATCAGGGTATAGGAGTTGACCCCTGTATGATTTTGTTAATTTTGTTTATTTAGATTTACATGGGCCTTACACAAAAAGGATTCATGACAGGGCATTCATCTGCATTCCTTAGGTCACACCTTGCTCCATCTAGTATGATGGTGCACCAGTGTCCTTGGTCAGGATGCCAGGGGGTCTGGTAAGGGAAAGGAGAGAAGTGAGCTGTCATTGAGATTCTACTTTGTACCTGCTCTGAGCTAGGTAGTTCTCTAAACATTTTATCATTTAACACCTAGCAATTGTCTTATCTCTTGATTTTTATAGATGAGGATATTAAATCTTGGGGAAATGAAATAACTTGTCCAAAGCTTCTCCAGCTGTAACTGACAAGTGGGGATTTTAGTTTCAGTGTCTGACTCCAGAGCCCAGGAGTCACAGAACTGGGATTTTTGAAGTTTTAATATAGCTCGCAAAAACACTCTAGTTTTTAATAACTTGATATTTTTCCTGATATTAGTATTGGTAAGCATTATAGTTTTAGCTTAGAAAACAAGATGGGATATATCAAAAGGACTTTGGATCTCCACATTGCAATTTCTGTTAACATATAAATCTGTGTATTTTCATATTTAGAATACTGTATAAAGCTTAATACTCTTCAGATTATGTTTTCCAAATGAGGCTACTTAGAGAAAATGAATATATTCTTGTTTGAAATGAATTCTTTAATGTGATGTCACTAAGAATCAGACAAAATGAACTCTAGTCTTTGTTTTTAACTTTGTTATCTTGGATCTCATTCCCTCTGTCTTTACAGATGGCATAATTACTTATCTTACATTTTTTTGAGGAATTGAAAGCATTTTTTAATGGAATCAAAATAATCAAAATGAAAATGTTTTGATAACAATGCAAAGCTTTGCACTAGTGGGTATTATTTATAAGTGACAAATTCTCCTAGTGAAATTTTCCTGCATTAGTCATTCATCACCTATTTATTGAATAATATTCTGTGCCAGGTACTATGGTAGGCACATGAAATTACAGTTATTTTCCAGAGAAACTTCTGGTGATTGTTTAAACTACCCTTAGATAAGACTTCAAAATATTTTTCATTTTTTAGCTTCATTACACCATCATAAGAACATGCAGAGTTTTTTAAATGCTTCCTTAAATATTGTTTTGCTTACTTCATGCAGTGAGGTCATAAGATGAACTCCTTGGTATAAAGTGCTCCATATTTTTGTTCCAGTGTTCCAGTTTATAAATTTTCTTTCACAAAGATAATATACATGAACTATAAATAGCTCACATTCATCCTGAGCTTCCTGAGGAGAGACGCTCTGTGGGGTCTTTGGCATCACTGAGGAGAAAGTTCTTCACATAAGAATTTGGAACTAAGAGAATCTCCACAGGAAACTCCGGCTGTCAAAAAGATCCTTATATGCCTGGCTTGTGAGTAAAGTGGTTAAGAAAATGGGCCTGGAGGTAAAAGTGATTTCTAAGCCTTGTGTCACATTTTAGCTGAATAAGTGTTGGCAACTCACCTAACCTTGCTGAGCCTTGGTTTCCTTGTCTGCCGTGTGGGAAGAGGAAAAGTCATGCCTCAGACTTTGCCCACGCAGGCTAAGGACTGGCCCAGGCATACAAGAAACACCCAGAACGATAATGCCTGGGTCCCTCTGACCAGCACGCATCTTCCAGTCTCCTGCATTGAGTCCTGGAAGGAGGCCTGTGTGGTCCTATAGATCATTCACAGTTTAGAGGGCACTGATTAGATTTGCCTCAAAGCATGGACTTGGGGATCGCCACATTGAACCTTTCTTAGCATGAAGCTAATTATTTCTATAAAAGAAGTGAAGTAATTCTGAATATATTCATCCTCGGTAAAATCCGCAATGACAGAACCATGTTGACTGTGCCGTTCTGGTTCTTCCACGAAGTGATTTTTCAGTTCAACACGGGTGCACGCAGGGATTTTTAAATTTTTCTCTCAGCCAAAGTAGATCACCTTCTGGGCTCTAATTGGATCGGCAGTTAACATGTGGGGCTTTTCTTCATGAGATGAGCATTGTTCCTTACATACAGGATTGAGATAATTGCCTCTGACCCCACCGTGTGGGGATCCAGTGTCAGTGAGAGGTAAGAGGCTTGCTGTGACTTGGTGGCAGATGATAGGTGAAAAGCTAATGCTGATATGGGGAGGTGGGAGAAGGAAAGAACACCGAGCTTCCAGGGTGAAGTAGAAAGTAACCCATCCCGTTTCAGGATATAAATATTACTCTTTTATTAGTGTGGATCAAATATTGTTAATTTTCAGTAAGCGAGTCTGATATTATGATCTGACATTGAAAGCTGTTGGTTTCATTCACAACCAGAGAGTGTAAAAGACTCATGCTTAGAAATATTGGCAGCAAAATAAACTTTTGGCTACCAAACATGATAATGACAATGAAAATTTAGTTAATTTGTGATGGTGTACTTACTTCCAAGGAAACGATAATTTATAAATGAATCTGCTTTCTCTGTATTGTACTTAAAGTGTACATAGATAGGAGTTTGTGTGTCTGATAACTTTGTACTGTGATGCACTTGGAGAACATGCTGTGAATCTCTAATTATGTTAAAAATTATTTTCTTAGTGCAGCTTTATACTCATTATATACTCCACACATTTAGTTTTGAATAGATTCCTGGCACGATAATTACATAATCATTCAGTACAGTAGAAACATCATTATGGTCAAATACTAATTAGCTACTAAAATGAAACAAAACAGAACCTAGTTCACAGCTTATTATAAAAAATGATTTAATATGGTACAAAACCAAATGTATAGTTAAAATTATTATTTTGTTGAGTGTGAGTCATTTTTTTCTTTTTGCATGGGAAGGAATCAGTGTTTTGGATGCTTATTACCTAATTTCCTGCTTGGGCACACATTACACTTTATTCTCCCAGCCTCTGTGACGAGCTCTGATGCATCGTGGAGCATCAGATGAACACGCCGTGGAGACTGCAGGCTTAGTGTGCCATAGGTGCCTGCTGGGCCTCAGGCTTCTGCAGAGTGAGGAGGCTGGCCTAAGTCTTCAGGCCACAGTTTCCCAAGTTCTTGGCTTAATAGCTCTATGAGCCTATGGAACATGGGTTTCAGTGGTAAATCACTAATTTCTGGTGTTCTACTTTGAGTATCTTTGATGCAGAAAATGAGTGACCTTCTACTGTTTTTCCACCCCAGCACACTTTAGGAATATAGGACAGTCCCATTGATAACAATGAATCCTGACCACTGAAATTCTCTAGGTGCTTCTGTGATGGGAGAACAGGCAGGTGACATGTAGGCTGTGGTAGAGGGCAGGCGGGGGGATGGAAGTAGGTTGGCAAATCCCTCAGGTAGGTCTGTTGAGCACATTTCCCAAGAGGGCCTCACCCTCACTCTCCCTGGGAGTGGCATCTCTGGCTAAACTGGGGTTTTGTCTGGTACTGGGACGTTTCAGTGGTTTTTGTAAACATGTTTGTGATTACATGGCTTCACTTCTTCTCTTGTATACGAGGTATACATGGAATCCTTCTTACTGATAAGCAAAGCAAGTTAGTCTTGCTGTTCTGTTCTATATTATAAGCCTAATAGGAATTAGGGACATCCTTATTGTCATATTGTCACTTCTGGTATTTCGGAATATTGTTTAAACCATAACACTTCTGGTAAACAATTTATAAGACAAATGTTTTATAGACTTTTGTATTCTACCTTCTTTCTTTTCCTTTGTTCTTTCCTGTTGTCCTTCATTTCTGTTTTATTTCTTAATGAATGGTATGTAGTTCAGTTGAAAGTAAAACTATATGGCAGATGTAAGCAGACGGAGAGAACACTGCTAGGCTCTCTGAAGCATTACAGTCAACAAGAAGCTGTTGAGGCTTCTGCCATCTCCAGCTACTGTGTGTCCGATTGGAGAGCTAGTTGTCATCTGCATATTCAGTTCTGTGTTCCTGCAATTACAAAGTTGTATAGGAAAACAGAATATTTCAGGTCATGAAAATATTCACTAGTGAATCAATGAGTTACAGTAGTAGTCAAATATCCTCTTTAAAATACCTCTTGATTTATTTGAAGATAATATGCACATTGATTGTAAGTAAAATCCTAAATCTCGCCAAGGATGCAGATGTCCTGTAGTCTGTGATTTGAAGATCTCAAAGTTGTTACACATGAAGCAGCGAGGGTCTGGCAGAGTCTTGCTAGTAAGAAAGTCAAGGATGCTGGTACTTCGTCTGAGAATTATTTGAAGATCAGAAAATGAAGACAGGAGTTTAGGAAAAAGGATGAAGTCTTTCAGTATTTTTCGCAAGTTTAGTGATTAAGATCATCCCATAAAAATTCATGTTACATGAAGGATGTCATAATGTACTAGTATAAAACATTAGAAAAATCATGCTAAAAATCCCAATTTGGTCATTTTTTTGGCTTATATTAAAAATTGTACATAGTTGCAAATATTGCCTAAACTTGTTTTAATAGTTTTTATTTTTCTTTTCCTCCGAATTCCTAATCCAACTTTTTTATCATTACTTATTATAAAATTTGGGGCCCTATGATATAAGTAGACTCACTTCAAGTGACCTTTTTTTCAGAATCAACTTTTTTCAGCAATAAGAACCCCCTGCATATAAAATATACTAGGTTGGACAATTAAATTCACACAGTCATCCTAGAAAAGGTGCTTGGGAAGCTACACACTGACCCCAGTGCCTGGTCCACCCTACAGTAGGCTTTTTCTAAGACAAGCTCACAGATTTAATTGTCTGACCTCATAGGACGGTAGCCTGATGGCCATTCTAATTTGGCCATTCCAAATTGCTTTGGATGGTGGACTAGCCACTGGTGTGGGTGCATAGCTTCCCAAGGGGAGGACTTCAAAAGTGACCATAGTGATATTCAGCAATGAGGGATGTAGCACTTTTTCTAAGACAAGTTCATGAACTTAATTGGTCCACCTCATATGTGTGAATTAATGTACTTCTGCATACACAGCCTATATTGCCATAAGCTTTTGCTGTGTTTTAGTGGTCTAAACTGAATGTCAGATTTTTAATTGAAGTTAATTAAATTAACTAAATTGCAAACAGGCAAAATATGACTTTTTATTATTCAGTGAGATTAGGCAGAGATCAGAGGCATTAGTTGTATGGAGCTGATTCCTTTAGACAGATGAAATAAAACCATATTTATTTAAGTCTCCTTCTGGGACTTGTAAAAAACTTGATTACAAGTTTATTGATGTCTTTGATTTGTAAAGCATTTTTTGAAAAGTTTTTTTGAATCATTATTTTATTACCCTTTGTACTGTGAAATACTTGTTATGATGAAATTGCCTGTTCTCCAAAAGTTCTTCCAGAATGTTGCTTTTAATTCTTCTCTGTGAGTTGACTCTGACCATCTGTGAACTGAGGTATTACAAAGAATATGAAAGAAGCGTTTTGAGATTGCAATAGTGAAGTGGCTGTTTTTGCAGGTACCTTGTGGTGTATAATCCTTTAGAGCAAGACCGAGTCTCTGTCGTCTCAGTCTATGTGAGTTCCCCCACGGTGCAAGTGCTCTCTGCTTCAGGACAACCCGTGCAAGTTCAAGTCAGTGCGGTTTGGGATGCAGCAAATGTTATTTCCAGAACAGCCTATGAGGTATGCTGTGGCCATAGAACTCAAAGAGGCATTGTAAAACAAGCCCAGCCGGGGTGTATTTCACATCGTGTGTCTGTACATGTTGTTAGTATATATATTGTATATTTCTGTAAATATGTATGTATTGTTAACTTTATTCTGAAGTAATTATGACTCATAAAATTTTGAATTTTTGTCTAACTCTATTTAATGCTCAGTATATATAGTGAAATTTAGAGAAATCCCACCCTTCTTACTAAGTTTCAACCTTTCATTACAGAGGTGACATCACACATCATGAAAGAGACACTTCCTAGAATAATTAAAGTGCTTCCTTTTTGAGATATTATTGTAGAAAATCCGTGCTGCAGTAATTTTTTTGTATGTGAAAGTTTCTTAAAATAAACAGCATTTACTAAGCCCTATCTCACCAGAACAGTTAAGTTTTCAGAGTCAGGAGTGTAATTTAAACTGTACTTCTGGAGATGCAGCCATAAACTAGGAATTCTAAAAGACAGTTGCTTCTGCTTCTCAAAAGCTACTGCTAAGCTGGGCACAGTGCCTTGTGCCTGTAATTCCAGCTGCTTAGGAGGCTGAGGTGGGGAAGATCCCTTGAGGCTAAGAGTTCAACACTAGCCTGGATGATATAGTGAGAATCCCATCTCTAAAAGGAATTTTAGAAATAGGCTGGGGGGCAATGGTAGGTACCTATAGTCCCAGCTACTTGGGAGGGTGAGAGAGGAGAAGGGTGAGGACCCTAGATGTTTGAGACCAGCCTGGGCACTATAGGGAGACCCCATCTCAAAAATAAAACTTATTGGTAGCTTCTTTTATATGTGCATAAACTTTTAGATAGAAAGGAAAAGGCAATACAAGTTTTGGTTAGATTATATGGGAAGCATCCCCTTTGGTAAGTGGCACAGTAACTCCTGCGAGGCAGGGTCCTTCCCGTCTTGGGCTGTGTGCATCCTCCATGCTTGTCCGTGTCTGCTGAGCCTCACACATTGTTGTCTAGCAACTCCACTGGTGTGTTTCATATTTACTGAAATAATGTTATAAAAAGATTTCTAATAGAAAAAATCATTCTTTTAAATAAACCCTATGTTCACAGAGAATTTCCTTCTTTAGGTGTCCACGAAGAACAGTTTACCAGAATAATTAAAGATGGTCATACAATCTCACATTTTAGATCAAAATATTAATTCCTTTGATAATCCTACCAACTTGAGGTTATTAGGTTCTCTGGATGAAGGAATGTGTGTTTACCCATAAATTATCAAAACATTTGTAAAATAATATTATACTGTCCTCCCTCACTGTGTGCAGAGGTCCGGTTCCCTACTACCCCATCTCATCCATAGATACCAGAATCTAGTATCCAGAACAGTACAGAGGGTCTCTCACTTACGATAGCTCACTTTAACAAATTTTTTTTTTATTTTAGGTGGTGTGGAAGTGATATACATACATTAGAAGCCATACTTCTTGTACCCATACAACCATTCTGTTTTTCACCTTCAGTACAGTATTCAATAAATTACATGACTTATTCAACTCTTTAGTATGCATTAAGCTTTGTGTTAGAAAACTTTGCCCAGCTATAAGCTAATTTAGTTGTTTTGAGCATGTTTAAAGTAGGCTGGGCTAAGCTGTGGTGTTCAGTAGTTTTGGGTGTGCATGCATTTGAGATCAACTCTAATCTGTAATCAACTTTACTCTCTAGACTACTTATAACACCTAATACCATGTAAACAGTTGTTATGATTTTTTAAATTTGTATATTTAAAATTGTTGTTACTTTTTATTGAGTTTTTAAAAATTACCATATGTTTGAGCTGTGGCTGGTTGACTATCAGATACAGAACCCAGAAATGCGGCGGGCTAACTGTATTCTCCTTTTAAAAAATATGGTAGTTTGTTGTTTTTACCAAAAGCATAAATGGCTTGCCTTTCAGTAGATAACTTATCCCTTTAATAAATTCCCTTCCCTGTCTTTTCAAGGTCTCTTTTCTAGCACATGTACCACCATTGGGAATGAAAGTGTATAGGATTTTGAAATCAGCAAGTTCAAACTCACATTTAGCTGATTATGTCTTCTATAATGGTAAAATAGAAGATACCATCTCTAATAATAAAGTAGAAGATACAGGAATCTTCAATATAAAGAATAAGCAAAATGCTGAAGAAGCTATAACTCTAGAGAACTCCTTTATAGCTCTTTGGTTTGCTCCATCTGGTCTCTTAGAGGTATGTTCTAACAAGTTCTAAAATTCATAAAAGGTTTGTCACTTTTACTACATGTGTAGATTAGTTATGCAAAGGAAGAAAAAAGTCTTAAGTAGGGCTGTCCCAGGTGCTCTGGGTGGAAGGTCCCCCAGCAGCTCTTTGTCCTGCACTGACCACTGGGTACTCACGTGTGCTCTGGGTGTTGCTGCTCCTTAGACTGACTGTTAACTGGTCCGGGAGATAAGGATGGAAATTATGACTGTTTAGAAGTGTTTATAGAAACTTTGAAAGTATTTAACAGACTAAAATCCCGGTTGAGTCTGTAATAAAATTTTGAATATTTGGTGCATCACTTTAAACTTAATTTTTTTAATTTAATTTTAAATTTACTTTTATTATACTCTGTTAAAATATTGGTTCATGCATATTGGAAATAACAAATAAGCTGGCTCCTTCTACAGAAGTTCAAGAAGCACAGGTCTAGAGCTCCTAATTTATATAGTTCTCTGTTTCTTGATGGGTATATTCTTTCTTTTGTTCCTGTTAGGAAGGTTTTAAATCCTGAAGCAAAGTATAAGATTTGGGCATTGAACCAAGATTTGTGAATTTTAGAGGCTTAAATTAGTATTTTTCAGGGCAGATGTGGTGTTTCACACCCATAATCATAGAGCTTTGAGAGGCTAAGGCAGGAGAATCATTTGAGACCAACCTTTCACTACAAAAAATATTAAAAATTAGTTGGATGTGATGGTACATACCTGTAGTCTCGACTACTGTGAAGGTTGAGGCGGAAGGATCACTTGAGCCCAGCAGTTCAAGATTGACGTGTACTGTGATCATACATTTGCCACTCTAGCCCAGGCAACAGCAAGACACTGTTGTTTAAAAAAAAAAAACACAAAACTATATATATATTTCTTTTAATCTATTCTGAGTTAATTTATTTAAAAAATCATCACATACATGGAACAAAATATAACATGATTAACATCTTAATAGTAAGTTGCTTTAAAAATGTTTCTCATCTTTAGAAAATGATGGCCAAAGAAGATGGCAAACTCCATGAAGTAAAGGTGCAGTTTTCATGGTATGGGACAACAAATAAAATCGACAAGAGTGGCGCCTACCTCTTCTTACCCGATGGTGAAGCCAAGGTGGGTGGTGCTGAGATGGCAGTGGAATGAGGAGTCACAGAAAGAAGGTTGAGGGAACCAGTGAGCGTGCCTCCTGATTCGTCACTGATCCCTCGACGATGGACAGATGAGCTTTTGGTTTCAATATTGCATCATCATGTTGATGCTTAGCAGTTCGAAAATTAGATAAACACATAATTTTCCAGAGTCCGAGTTTGGTTACGATGCTCCACTGAACAGGTGCTGTCCATAGAAGGAAGCTTGATTTCCCTGGGAGTCAGAGTGGCACTGTGGTGTATTAGATGTACTCATCGTAGTGTTCATACAGACACAGATGTCTAGCCAGGTGGGAAAAATAGATTGTCTAATGGGTGATTTTTCTGCTTAACCTATAGCACTTTAAAAAAACATTTTTTCACTCTTCATTCTAAAAGTAGTATATGCAAATTCTGGCACATTTTGAAAATGCAAAAATGTATGAAGGAAACATTAAGATTCACCAACTAGTGCATGACCCCCTGAAAACCCCTGCAAACTTTTTGGTGTATTTTTTATTGCCTTTTATGCATTTCCCTTTACCCCATTCTCAAGGGGTTCTCAATAGGTACCTTATTGTAGGCACATATTGTATTTTTTATTGATAACAATTCTTACCATCTGATGACATGTTTTTGGAAAACAATTTTAATACACTGTGTTTAAAAATTCCCTAATGTATATGTACTTTTTCCTCCTAATTCTTTGCACTGTAACATTGTGGTAAACTTTCTCTGTAGAATTCTTTTTATGTAATTCTGATTATTTCCTGAGGATGACTTTCTAGAAGAGTCATTTTGTGTCTATGTCTGAAGCCTTTTAAGACTTTATGATATGGACTGTTTATCTTGCTCTAGAAAGACTGCATACATGTTCACTCCCATCAGTGTTTTTAGGGAGTAACTCTCTAATATACCAATTCAAGTACTGAGAATTAGCAATATTAAAAGTTTTTCATATAATGATAGCTTAATAGAAAAATATTTTCCTGTTAAGATTTTTGTAATTACTCATGAGATTGGACTTCTTTTTATACATTCATTCATCTTTCATACTTCTTTTGTGGGTTTCCTTTTTATATTCTTCAACCATTTTTCTATTGTTGTGTCTTATTGATCTCTAAGTACTCTTTATATGTGGTAAAGTTAGTCATTTTCCCTTTATGCTGCAAAATGTTTCCTCATTGTGTCATTTTATTAATGATTTTATTTTTCGCTTATACTAGTTTTTTAAATTTTTAGGTAGTCAATCATATTTTTTTTCCCTGTAGAGTTTGTTCTTTTGTTTTATACCTTTATAGGCTTCCCCACCTCAAGGTCAATTAACTATTCTCATTGTATTGTTGCCTAGAGACCTGTGTCCCGAAAAAAGTTACTTTTGTTCCACAATTTAGGGAAAAGTGCTAACCAAAAGTTTGATTTGTGGGCCACACTAAGGACTCTGGTTTTTTGTTTGTTTGTTCTTAATGGTGGTCAGTTGTTTGTGTTTTTCTTATATCAGTGAGGAATTAAAGGCAAACTAGCACGCATCCTACTTATCCCAGGATGGGCAGGGGATCCTAAGTATACGCCATTTCAGTGTGTTCTCACCACCTTTTGTCCTTGAGCAGGCATTTTGTTTTGATGGACTGTTATAGTTTTTTTTTTTTTTGAAATAACTGCGTTATAGGATATTATGCATGAATACTGTTATAACTAATTTTTTAAAACTATTTTTTCTTTAAATAGCTCTAATGTCAGAAGTTAAAGATAATTTTCATATATTTACAAAGAGAAAATAAGAACACCTTGGGGAAAGAGGGTGTCTATCGTATGAAAGAGGCAGGAGCCCAGGCCCCACCCTCCCAGCAGAAAGGGTGCACTAGTTTTCTAGCTGTGTTGTAATTACCTACTGGACCTTTGTAGACTACTAAGCATTTTGTTAACTCCAGAATAGTTTTCTCTTGTCAAAGAGGTGAATTTGGAAGAAAATGACACAATTCTGAAAATCTTACACTATTTAAGCAGTTTATGTTGCAAACCTGACTTTTTATGGTATTGTTGAGCTAAGGTGTCTAATATTTAAAAAATATAATTCCTCATAAATGCTTTAAATTTGTTCCTATGTCATATAAATTATATGCTTTATTTCCATATTTTTTTGAATTCAGATTCTAAATAATAAAAACTACCAGTGGTATCTAAGTAGTTTTTCAAGTTTGTAAATTTACTTCCATTTTATATTCATCTAGTTCTTTCAAGTAAAAGGGCAGAATGTTTTATAGCTTAGTAAACCCCACTGTGATTAAACTATGTTTCTGAACTCTGTTTTCTGTTTGCTCACATGACTCCCTGCACTCATCCTTGCTACCTGTCCCGAATCTTGAACCTTCCCAGGCCAGGGTTGTAGTAAATCCTTGCCTGGAAAATGTCACTGTGGTAGAACAATTGCTCTTTCTAATAAATAACTGTGTGAACAATATAGAAGGATTTTAATTAGAAATTTTGAGCTGGGAGGAATGTCTAGCGTATGAGAGAAAGGCAGGAGGATATCCTATAAGGTTTGGTTTTTATTTAAAATTACAAATATTAGGTGATATGTATTTGCGATTTTGGAAACTATAATAAACATTTCTTAAGTGTAAAAGCCAAAATATTTGTCTTAAAAATGTTATTTGTTCCTCACAGCCCTATGTCTACAATGAACTACCCTTGGTCATAGTGACACGTGGAAGGATTTATTCCGAAGTGACTTGCAGTTTTGAACATGTTACCCATAGAGTCCGACTGTACCATGTACAGGGTAAGAAAAAAAAGAAATGCAGTTATGAAACATGCATATACTGGTTCTTGAATTCTTGTATTTCTTGTGTCAACTTTAGTAAGCTAACAATTGGTTCTTGGAGAAGATACGTTTCTAAATTTGTCATTGTATTTGTAGGATGATTTAAAATACAGTAGAAGCTCTGTAAGTTGATCATCCCAGGGATTATAACAAACTGGTCAATGTACGAAGGTGGTCGACATAAGGAATGAGTGTAGGAAGGCGGTCTGTATATATTCTCTTTGTTGGAGTATTTATCTTACTCGTGATCGCCTTAACTAGAAACATTATTTCCAAGACCTGAAAACAGTATAGTGTTTTGTTGGATTGTATAAGATAGAAATCATGTCATATACGACGGCCTTCAATGAGTGGCCCTCTGGCTGTCACACTCAGCACACGTGCACAGCCTCCCTCTGTGGATGTAGAGCGTAATACAGCAGCCCATGTCACTGGAGTGTAACTCTAAGAGAAGAATGTTCTGAGCTGGTTCTGTTTGTTGACAGCTCTCTCCCTGGTACAGTGTGAAATCAGGCCGTTGTTAATGAGCAACACCTCATGGACTGACTCCCCGTGGGGTCTGGGTGGGGCTCTGGTTCCCAGACACTCTCAGACACTCACAGTTAGGTGGGTTGATTTTGAATTCAGTGTTTTTAGAATGGTGTACTTTTCCAACCACAAATTAATCCTAGTAACCAGGCCATTTACCATGTTATTAACTTACTTAGAAATGGACTTCATAAAAATGCTACTTAAATTTATCTTTTCATTAGCCAAGTTGAAAAAATTAGGAAAAGGGAGAGAATATTCTTTCCATTCATGTAGTAAGTAAAGCATTTCACAAGCAGCTGGCTACATGTGTAGACAGGCACTGTTTCACCTTCAGGTCTTGTGGGGGAGCAAAGGAAACTATGTTCAGGGAATTTCTCAGATATCTGAAGTTTAATTTCATAGTCTAATTTTTTTTTTTTATTTAACTTTTTTAGAACTTAAAGTTTCAGTAGTTTTTCAACTTCCTAGGTAATGATGTGATGTGTTTCGGAGTAACCCATGATTCATAAGCTGAATTGAGAAGTAAAAGGTCTTTGAAAGGTGGCAAAAATAATCCTAAACACTATTGTGTCCTAAGTGTGACTTCTGCAGTTATCTGCAGTCACTTTGCTCCCTCTAGGAAAGCATGTAGTTCTGAAATAATCTTTTACTGAGTTTCCCAATACCTCTGGGAAGTCAGAAACTCTTTTTTTTTTTTTTTTGGCCATCTGTTTATATTCTTGCATAAGCTATTATTTAACACCCCTGAGAACGCTAAAGTTACATTTGCAGCTGTCACCAAAGGTTTCATTTTATGGGTTGAAAATAGCATTATTGTGCGGAAGATATGCTTATCTATTCCTAATTTTGCTTAAACCTATTGTGTTTTGGTGGAAAAGTTCTTCCTTGAGTACAGTGTGGCACACACTTGGGAGCAGACCTGTGAAATCAAGTTTGATTTGCAGTTGTTTTTAATCAGTTACATGTTAGAGTAGATGTGGAAACAATTCATCCTAAGATTATAACCCCTCCATCAGACACATTTGCTTGCTTTTGCTTTTATTTAATCGTCTGTTGATGTCGCTGCATCTTCCAAGTTCACACTGGCTCTCACATCACGGGATGGCTCTGTACAGTAGACAGCCCCTCCTGCTGCTGGAGGCTGCAGCTTAGCCTGCCGTCATATCTCAGCAGTGGATTTGGAAATTAATACACTCTGACTTGCCTGTTCACTTATTCCAACCAACTGCACTCACCAAAACTAAATGCTTGTCATTTGTCCTTTTGCCTCTCCTCCTGTCCCCTTCTGGGCAGTGAACTGACTGATAGCTGACTAATAGCCCTATAGCAGGAGCAAGGCCACTATGGTTTACCAGGCTCTGACCTTCTAGTTGTGGGCCTTGTCTAGTCGCTGGCGTGCCTCTCTGCCTCTTCTCTGTGCTTTCGGTTTTCTTTTCCTTTCTCATATGTTTCCATTTAGTCTTCTTTTCCTTGGTGTTCTGGCACATGTTGAAAAAAAAAGTGACATAAGTAAGTATATTATGAAGTTAGAGTACTTCTCGGGATGAGTTTCACTGTGGTTGCCTGGATCAACCCTGAAACTAGCATGTAAAATTTGAAGTGACATATATATCTTTTTTCTCTCTCCATGAAATTTATTTTTAAATTTTTTTTTCCAACGTGAAATTAGTTGGTAGAAGATGGAGAAACCAGAATACTCTGAAATGTTTTCTTCCAAACTGTATACATTCCTATGTTTCCATTTGAGCCCCATTCAACACACTTCCCCCAGAAAAGATAAGCTTAGTTCGTTGGGGTTTGAATGAAATTGCTAATCAAGGTCTGTAAAAGACATGTGAAGTCTTCAGCGTGTTTGACTCCATAAGTGTTCACACTACCTGAAAGGGTAATCAGTATTTAGGGGATTGGTTATGCTGTGCCAACTTTTGAAAGTTCTTTACTGTTCTAAACTTTGGCCTCCTGTAACCCAGGCATCTAGACGATTGACCAAAACATGTAGACAAAATGTTACTTTAATTAGATGCAAAGAAAAATTCAGCCAACTTCTAACCAAGCTTCTATGGATTGGCTTTTTGTTAGTATTTTATTTTATTTTTTTTACTTAATTTTTGTTGAATCATAACTGTATACATTTATGGAGTATAATGTGATGATTTGATACTCAATGTGGAATGCTTAAATCAAACTAATTAACATTACATCACTTATTTTAATGGCATGACATTTATAATATACTCCTAGCTGTTTTGAAATGTACCCTTGCATTGTGTACATTAGGTGAGATCCCATCAAATACCCTCCCTCCATTCACCCTCATCCTGCCTCTCTTTTCCCTCCTCTCTCCTCTTTCTTTCTGGACTATCTTTGTATTTTCTCATTCTTATAAATGTGTAAGTGTTTATATATCGGTTTCATAGTAGTATTGAGTACACTGGATACTTTTTTTTCCATTCTTGGGATACTCTATCCAGGTAAACATAAAAAGATGTAAAGTCTCCCTCTTTTTATGGCTGCATAGTATTCCATGGTATATTTATACCACAATTTGTTTATTCATTTATGGGTAGATGGTCATTTAGGCTGTTTCCACTTCTTGGCAATTGTGAATTGGGCTCAGTAAACATTCTGAGATATAACAAATATCTTTGTTATAAAATGATTTTTGTTCTTCTGGATAGATACCTAGATATGGACATAATGAGAAAAAAGATAGCAGAGCTCAATAACAATAAAAAGTTATTTGAGGAACTTCAAAATACAGGAGAATAGTAATACTGTGTTTCCCCGAAAATAAGACCTACCCAAAAAATAAACCCTAGCAGGATTTCTATGCATTCGTTAAATATAAGCCCTACTCCGATAATAAGACTTAGTGATGGGCTTGGCTATGCAGTGTATCTGAAGCCGAGGGTTGAGGCCAGCCAGGCCAAATGCCTACATTCTCACTACCTTTGGCACCCGCCGGGGACAGACAGAAGCCAGACAGTGGCCCTTCCCCCAAACCAGGAAGGGCTGCTTGGACAGGCCCCATCGGTTGAAGTTGTCCTTTAACACTGATCCTTCAGACCCTGCCCAAACTCCCATCCCTCCATGGCCTGCCTGACCAGGCTGGCAGTGCCACCTGTTCACACTCTGCCCCAGTGCCCAGGGCAGACAGTGCCTGGACCCTGGGCCAGGCCCAGCGCATCTGTATGTGTGTGTGATGCTACCTTTTCTCCTGGCCCCGCTAGAGCCCTGCATACAGACAGGCATGCATGCACACACTGGGCTTGGCACGTGGCCCCCAGAGCTCCTGCCTGAGGTGGACCTTATGCAAACATTTCTGTGCCTGCTCGGTAGGGCACATCTGAGGGGCCTGGCTCCAAGCCTGCAGGGCCAAGGGCCACAGCCAGACACGGGGTGGCCCTGGATTCAGGCACATGACCCCCACACGAGCATACGCCCACGCTTGTGTCGTGTACTCACGTGCATCCCCCTTCCAGGTCATGCAGACACCCCACCACTACCACAAACACATCTCATGCTATACACCTGGAGGCTGCTCACGTTTCTGTCTCTCATACCCGGTGTCAGTGCACATCTGCCTGTCACATGCTGCCCTCTCCCACCCACCCAGGGACACCCAATGGCTCCTTCCTGACCTTCCCTTCTTCCCCTAGCCTCAAGGTGCCCTGCCCGGCGGGGCGTGTGAATATGCAATGGTAGTCCTGGGCTGTGCAATGACGAGTGTGTATGCTATGGCATGCCTGTTCCTGAGGCTGGCTGGTGCCCCTGGGCAGGGCCTGTCATGTGAAGCTCATGTCCTGACTCTGTCTTAAGTGCATTTATCCACTTACACTTGGCCTTATATACGCAGCCTTGCCCGGCTGCCAGGGCATGTAGAGATTAAAAAGAAGAAGATGATGACTTGTAGAAGATGACTTCCAGAAGAAGATGACTTAACTGTATTTGAATAAATGTAGATTGTTGTATTATACTTAATAAAAATAAGACATCCCCTGAAAATAAGCCCTTGTATGTCTTCTTGAGTAAAAATAAATATAAGACAGTGTCTTATTTTCAGGGAAATACGGTAGTATTTTTTTTTTTTGAATAACAAAAATATTTATTCTTGAATTTAACTTACTATTTTTTGACTGTATGCTAATTTTCCCCCTTTAGGTTGATCAAATGTGGTTATGCAGAATAATAGTAATGAAAGAGCCTGTTTGTTATTAGTACCAGATTTCTAATCAGAATGAAATGGGGGTTGAGGGAGAGAGACTATTAATGTTTTTTGATTATATGCTATAATTATATTAGGTTGCTAAACCAGTTAATTATATTATGTCTTCAATAAGAGATAAGGAAACAAAATGAGTTAATATGATAAATTGTCTTTATTGTACATCTATTTTAAACCTTCTAAATTAAGGTTACTGATACAATCTTTAAAAAAAAAAGGAAACTAAAGTCATAAAAGCATTTAGAAAATTCTTACATTCCTCAATTTCTATTTTAGCTACTCTTGACCTTTTTCTTCTTAAAGTACCTTTTGCCTAAGTTAAGCTTAAGAAGAAAACAAAATTGAGAATAAAAATCAAGCAACACCTCCCAAATTATCTAAACTGGTCATTATTGGTTTTGAAACAAACTAAGTTGAGAGGCCTTGGTTCAACCCTACCTTTATTTTTTTCTTTTAATTTCCAGTTAATTTGAGGGTACAGTGAAATAGGTTGCAATGTTTGCGTTTGTTAGATAGAATCCTTCTTATAATTGTGTGCTGCCCCCAAGAGGTGTGCCGCATACACCCTACCATTGTGCCCATTAAGTGTAACCCTACTTTTGTTTTTGGTTTGGTATTTAACTTTAGTTTTTCTATGTACATTGTCTCTAGATTCTAAAACTGATTAAAAGTGCTGTTGATTCTGTCTTTCCTAACATCATTTAAGCTATTGAAAGAATACTGTGTTTTTCTTTTCATTATCATTCAGACATCGCATTTAAAAGGTTTCTAGAAATATTAAATTAGAAGGTGAAATCTTCTGCTCACTATTTTTAAAAGCTCTACAAGATTAGAGCAATTCAGAGATTTCTAATGAAGTATAATTCTTTGCCTTATGTCAAGTTAAATAAGAAATCCATTTTATAGCACCCGTAATTTAATAATGCTTTTTGGGAACTATTTTATGATTTCTATTAAGTTTGTAGAAAATAACATTTTTCTGGGGGGAAAAGGCAAGAGAGATGGGAATTAATTTTTCTTGCAATGTAATCATCTTTCATTGAGTTGAAGCTTTAAACATTACCAAACAGGCTATCTGAGGAGTTTTTTTTTGTTGTTGTTGATCTTGAACTAGAAGGTAGAACATGGTATGAGCAGGAGCTCTCCTATTCCCCTGTGCTGTATTTGAGATTGTACCTTCACAGAACGTACATACCTCACAGTAACGTAATGATCAGCAAGTGACATTGCTAACTGGGGCTTTATTTGTCTTCAGAACTGTAATTATTGGACTTCAGGGCTTTAGTTTTTTGACACCAACAGTTACTTTGAAGAATTAGGTGACTGTGGGTTACCAATGCCCTGTGTAAATTTTCAATGGCACAGGTTTACGCCCCAGATCTGTTACAGTGTACACTATACACTTTCAAGTTTTGTTTCCCCTCAGTACTGTGTTCTCCTAGGCAGGAGATTGTGAGCAGGTGAGTACACGTATGTAAAGCACGTTTTAACCCTTAGGAGATATACCTTAAATGCCATACTTGTGCCCTATATTCTGTCAACATATTTTAAAACTATAGGTAATGGGTCTTGCTAAAAGAAAGCAAGTAGCCTGGAGGTAAAATGTAATGAACTGCCATCAAAAAAAGTATGGAAGGAATGACTTTTCCTTTGACTGAAACGGCTGAATAATTTCCTTATAAAGGCATATTTAGCAATTGGATAGAGTTGCTTGGTTTTTCTGCAAGCAGTTTTGAGTATATGAACCTAAATGGATTTGAAACATGACTCTTGACTTCGAGAGAGTACAGATGGGCTTCATCTAAATTAAACATACAATGGGACCTGCAAAAGCTTCTGTTAAAATGGATTTTAAAAGTAAAAATAAAAAAATATAAAATACTTATATATTTCTTAAGACAAGTTCCTTCAAGTTCAAGAAGTTTTGTAAGCCATGATACCAGCCATTTAGTCCATTCCCAAAGAACTGAGGGTCAATGTGGTCTTATTCACATTATTAATGGAAGAAAAATTAGGGTTCTATGAAGATTTTTTAGGTTTAGGGAAAAAACTAAGAAGGAACTAAGTGAGGACTATAAGGTGTATGCCTAACGTTTCCCATTGAAACTCTCACAAAATTGTCTTTGTTTGGTGAGAGGAATGAGTGGGAGCATTGCAGGAGCATCATCATGATGGAGATGGACTCCCTGGTTCAACTTCCCAGGCACTTTCTGCTGAAGCTTTGGCCACTTTTCTCGAAACACATCATCCAGAATATCAACAAGCAAAATGCCATGAGCACACCAAAAAACTATTGCCATGACATTTGCTCTTAACTGGTCCACTTTTGCTTTGAATGGACCACATCCACCTCTTGGTAGCCGTTGCTTTGATTGTGGTTTGTCTTTTGGATTATGCTGGTAAAGGCATGTTTTATCTCCTGTATGGTTCTTTGAAGAAATCCTTCAGGATCATGATCCCGCTTGTTTGAAATTTCCATTGAAAGCTGTGCCCTACCCTGCAGCTGGTCTGTGTGCAACAGTCTTGGCACCTGAATGGGAAGTTTGCTCAACTTTAATTTTTCAGACAGAATTGTGTAAACTGAACTAGTCGAGATATCTATGAAGTGGCTGTTTTTTCTGCTGTTATTCATTAGTTCCCTACAATTAAGGCATGAACAAGGATGGATTTGTGTCTTGCAAACTGACATGAGTGTTCTTTAACTATGAGCCTAACTTTCACCATCTCATGGCTTCTTAAAAACAAATATCTATGTACAAAACTCCTGGTGTCCTTGGAATATTGTCCTCATGAACTTTTTGTAAAGCTGCAGTAATTTCACCATTTTTCTACCCAAGGTTCATTATAAATTTAATATTTATTTGTGCTTCAATTTTAGCAGAGTTCGTGTTGCTCTGATAGAGACTGTTTCAAGTTGATGCCTATTTTTCTTAGTGCATCAAGCCAGATCCTGTTCAGACATGTTATAAGAAGGTAGTATGAGTTAATTTTGATGTAACAAATTTTTTTTTTCAAATCCATGCATAGTTTTTATATAATATACATTTTCTGTGAACTTTTTGAATTCCCTTCTTCTGGGCCACATTGGGAATTAGAGAATTATATTGGAATTTAGAGATCTAAATCCTTAATTTTGCCTCTACACAAACTAGAGTAACTTTGAGTTCCTCCTTAATTTCTTAGGTCCTCAGATCAATAAAAAACCTAGATAATCAATTGGGTATAACCATTAAAGAGTCTTCATAAAACTTAGTATTATATAAAGTCTCTTTTGCTTGACTCCCTTCTTATAAATTTATTTTCTACACTTGATCTTAGCCAGATGACCAAGAAGATCATCTACCGCCTTCATATTAGAATTAAGTACATGGGATTCTTGCTTCTCCATTCTTGTGATACTTTACTAAGAAAAGTGTATTCCAACTCAATCCAGGTTATCACAAAAGTTGTAAAGTCTCCATCTTTTTAATGGCTGAATAGTATTCCATGGTATATGTATGCCACAGCTTGTTAATCCATTCCTGGGTTGGTGGGCATTTAGGTTATTTCCACGTTTTGGCAATTGTAAATTGAGCTGCAATACACAGTCTAGTGCAAATATCCTTATGATAAAAGGATTTTTTTTTTCTTCTGAATAGATGCCTGCTAATGGAATTGCAGGATCAAATGAGATATCTTATTTGAGTTCTTTGAGGATTCCCCATACTTCCTTCCAAAAAGGTTATATTATTTTATAGTCCGAACAGCGGTGTAAAAGTGGTCCCTTCTCTCCACATTCACACCAGCATCTGCAGCTTTGAGACTTTGTGATGGGAGTTATTGAGGTTAGGTGATATCTCAGGGAGGTTTTGATTTGCATTTCTCTGATAATCAGGGACAATGAGCATTTTTTCAAATGTTTGTTTGATTTGATTTTGATTTGTCTGTCTTCATCATAGAAGGTTCTGTTCATATCTCTTGGCAGAGGTAGATGGGATTGTTTACTCCTTTTCTGTTGATTAATTTGAGTTCTCTGTAGATTCTTTAAACTTTTCAAAGAGTCTTTTACAGTTTTCAACCCTTTGTCAGATTGATACCAGCAAGTTGTCTTTTCTCATTCTAAAGACTGTCATTTGCTTTACTTGTTGTATCCTTAGCTGTGCAGAAGCTTTTCAGCTTAATTAAGTCCCATTTGTTAACTTTTGTTGTTCTTGAAATGGCTGCTGAAGCCCAGTCCCACGTTGTCAAGAGTTTTCCCTACACTTTCTTCTAAGATTTTTATTGTTTCATGTCTTTGATTGAAATCTCTTATCCATCTTGAGTCAATTTTTGTAAGGAGTGAAAGGTATGGGTCAAGTTTCAGGCTTTTACATAGGATTATCCTGTTCTCCAAGCACAGTTTGTTGAATAAGGATTCTTTTCCCCACTGTAGGCTTTTGTTTGGTTTATCAAAGATCAGATGGCAAGTAGAAACTGGTTTCATCTCTTGGTTTTCTATTCTGTTCCATGTCTATGTCTCTCTTTTTGTGCCAATACCATGCTGTTTTGATTACTGTAGACTTGTAATATAGCCTGAAGTCTGGTAGGGTGAAGCCTCAGACGTTGTTTTTATTACTAAGAATTGCCTTAGCTCTATGGGATTTTTCTGGTTCCATACAAAATGACATACTATTTTTTCCAGTTCTTCAAAATATGATGTTAGCATTTTAATGGGGATTGCATTGAATCTGTAGATTGCTTTTGGTAGAATAGACATTTTAACAACATTGATTCTTCCCAGCCAAGTGCATTTGTTAGTGCCTTCTGCAGTTTCTTTTCTTAGGGTTTCATAATTCTCTTTGAAAAGATCTTGTCACCTCTTTTGCTAGGTATCTTCCTAAGTATTTCATTTTCTTTGAAATTACTATGAAGAGAATTGTGTTCTTGATTCTCAACTTGGCTGTTATTGGCATATACGAAGGCTACTGATTTATGGGCATTGATTTTATGCCCTGAGACATCACTGTATTGCCTGATGACTTCTAGGATTTTAGTGGTTGAGTCTTGGGGTTTTCTAAGTATAAGATCATATCATCGGCAAAGAGGGAAAGTTTGGCTCCTCTACCCCGATTTGGATGCCCTTTTTTATCCTTCTCTTGCCTAGTTAATTGCATTGGGTAGAACTGCCACAACTATGTTGAATAATAGTGATGATAATGGACTTCCTTGTCTGGTTCTACTTTTAAGTAGAAAAGGTTTCAGAATCCAATGTACTCAATCTAATATGAAGGCAGTAGATGATACAAAGGGTGGGGTAGGGGAATGAGGGTTGGGGAGAAGGGAGGAAGGAAGTGAGTGGAGGGTCATGGTGTATGACACACCTCTTGGGGGGTGGGACATAATTACAAGAGGGGCTTTACCTAACTGCAATCAGTGTAACTTAATTTTTTGTACCCTCAATGAATCCCAAGTAATAAAAAATTAATTAATTATTTAAAAAGCTTCTGTGCAGCTAAGGAAATAATCAACAGAAGCAATAGTTTAGATTTTTTTTCTTTTTACAGGCTATGATAGTCAAAATAATTACCTTTGTCCAAAATGTCTACTTCTTGATTCCTCAAATCTGAGAGTATTTTACCTTACATGGAAAAAGAGATATTTTTTACAGAATGTAAATAAGTTACAGATCTTAAGATAAAGGAGAGTGTACTGATTATCCTAGCCCAGCGTAATCACATGAATCTTTAAGAATTAAAGAGGGAGGTAGAGAAAAAGATGTGGGACAAAAGTAGCATTTGGAATAATTCGATTACTAGGAGTGGATGTGAGCCAAAAAATACAGGCAGCCTCTAATAGTTGGAGAAGGCAAGCATGCCATCACCTAGTTTCAACCCAGTGAGTTCTATATTATATTTCTGACCTCTATAACTATATAGTAATAAATCTGTGTTATTTAAACAAAACAAAACAAAACCACGAAAGACCAAGAAATAGTTAAATTCATCTTCTAAGGATAGTTGAATCTGGGGCTTCCATCCCTGGAGTCCACCCCACTTGTAAACAAGGTCTCAAAGCTTTACTGAAGTAGTTCTTACTTCCATAAAAAGATTTATGAAGATATTAAAATGTTTTTCAATCAACCTCTCTTTTTTCCTAAGGCTATATTCCATATTTAGTTTGATTTAAGAGTAAAAAGCATTAAATAAGTTATGGCTAGGGCAGTCTTAGGTAATTAAAACATTTTTGGAATATCATAATATGCAATTCATGGCTTAAGGATTTTTTTACTGTTAATTGGAACTTTTAAAAACTGAAATAAGTTGCTATGTGTCGAACCTGATTATTCCCTACAGGCATGAAAGAGAAAGTTATTTTAAGGGATGATAAACACATTCTGGTTGCACAAATTCAGAACTCAGGGGTTATCTTGGGGGCTGTTTGTGAGCAGCTGCTGTGTTGAAGGCATAGCTCCTTAGCAGGGAAACATTATCCTCTACACATGAAGTCAGATGACAGGCACAGGGATGGCACACACAGGGGACCATGGGGTAGTTCAGAGCTGAAGCTCCAAAATCAGTCTTCCTCGTTTTTTATCCAGCCCCCACGAACTCTGTTTCTTAGTAAGTGTTTGACCCTGTACATGTCACTACACATCTGGCCTTGGTTGCATTTTTCTGTAATGGTAACAGTAACAGAGCCAACCTCACAGGGATATTGAAAGGAGTTAATATCCACAGAGCCTGGTACATGGTGTCATGTCTTCCAAAGAGTCTGAGTGGACCAGATGAACAGTACAACATGATCTAAGACAAAGAATGGCCACTGAGGGATTGGGGGAGACTGGAGGAGATTAGCAAAAGCAAGGAAGTGCTTGGTCTTGGAGCAATGTCATTTGAATGGGTGAAAAGGGGGGAAAATATTGCAAATCATGAAGTGCCTTTGCTTTGGGTAGGTCAAATTCCGTATTTCTGTAAGAATTTGAAGAACTCTGTCTCATACATTTTTAAGTTGACATCTAGCTTTTCTTTATACATTTAAATAGTTGCAAAGGATGTTATTTTCAGGGTATTTTAAATAGTGACATTTAAAATTAAGCATAACTAGTGGGTAGTGATTTGATACCAAATCATGCATTTTTAAAAAGCATGGACTAGCTCCTCTTTAGTGGTCAGAAATTTCACAGTATTATTTTCTCCTTAAACTCATAATTCCATTCTGCTTCCCACAGAGAATTTTTTTTTTTTTTTTTTGAGAGAGAGCCTCAAGCTGTCCGCCTGGGTAGAGTGCTATGGCATCACAGCTCACAGCAACCTCCAACTCCTGGGCTCAAGCAAGTCTCCTGCCTCAGCCTCCTGAGTAGCCTGCCACAACACCTGGCTATTTTTTGGTTGCAGGCATCATTGTTGTTTGGTGGGCCCGGGCTGGTTTCGAACCTGCCACATACATATTTAGGTGTATGTGGCTGGCACCTTAGCCACTTGAGCCACAGGTGCTGAGCCCCCACAGAGAATTTTATCTTAATGTAATATTTTTATAGTTGAAAGTATTGTTATTAGTCTTTCATTACTTCTCTAAAAAAATCATTTGTGTATGTATACATAAATTAAAACTTAAGAAATATATCACCTTAAGGCACTCTAAGTATTATTAAATTTCTTCTGGATTGGGTTCCATGGTTTATGCCTGCAATCCTAGCACTTTTTTAATTTTCATTTTTCACAGTTTATTGGAAAGGAACACCAAAGTCTACTATTATCTCAATAATACTTCATGAAAATATTACTTAAATAAAAGGACCCTGGCACTTTTAGATGGCAAGGTAGGAGGGTTCCTTTAGGCTAGTTCAAGACCAGCCTAAGCAACAATGAGACCTTGTCTATACGAAAACAAAAAAAGAAGAAGAAGAAGAAGCAGAAGAAAATTAGTTAAGTATGGTCTTGTCTATCTGTAGTTTCAGCTACTCTGGAGGCTGGGTTAGGAGGATCACTTAAGCCTAAGTATTTGAGGGTACAGTGGGCTGGTACAGTGGGCTACAGAGCAAGACCCTGTCTCAAAAAAAAATGCAATTGGTAAAAAATGTATTTATCACTATTTTTATAATTTTATATATTTTAATATAAGCATTCCTCTCAATTGTACCATTTTTATTCTTAATAATGTATCTATTGGTGACCACTCATGATAGAATGAGATATGTTTTAGCATTGATTTTATTCTTATTTTTGTTTTCATAAATACTAGTGCAAAGGAACACTTTAGTAGCTGGTAAGGGAAGGAGTTTTGTTCTAGGAATATCATTCTATACATCACATTCCTTCTAAATTCAATGTTATAAGTCACAGAATGATATATTTTCAAACATTACTTCTAATCAGTTATTTTTAATGATTCACTGCCTAACAACTAAATTAGCTATGCCTTTAGTTTTGAGGAACATTTTTAAAACTATTGTAGTTGTTATGTGTTTCTTCTAAAGCAGAGCTTTTATAAAGCCCCGTTGTTGGATAAAATCAATGTTTAATTTTTTTTAAAAAGACAGCTTTCTATAAACTTTCAATAGAGGCGTCTTTTTTACAAAGTGATCTTTTTTCTTTGGGGTCTATACCCAGCAGTGGGATTGCTGGATCAAATGGTGGATCCACTATAAGTTCATAAGGGTATGCAGGTTTGCAGTCCACCAACACTGTAGAGTTCCTTTCTCCCACATCCACACCAGCATTTGTTGTTTATAGGGCTTTTTAAGCGAACCATTCTCATTGGAGTTAGGTAATATCTCATTGTGGTTTTGATTTGCATTTCCTTAATGATTAGAGATGTTGAGCATTATTTGTTAGTCATTAGACTATTTTTATTTGCAAACTTTCTATTCATGTCTTTTACCCATTTTGCAATGGTGTTGTTTGATCCTTCCCTGCTGATTTGCTTGAGTTTCTTTATAGATTCTGGGTATCAGTCTTTATCAGTTGTATAGCATGCAAATATTTTCTCCCATCCTGTGGGTTCTCTATTTAGAGCACTATTCACAACTGCAAAGGCACGGAAACAACCCAAGTGCCCACCAACACATGAATGGATTAATAAAATGTGTTAGATATATGCATACTATGGAGTACTACTCAGCCAAAAAAAAAAGATCTAAAAAAGAGTGAGACCCCATTTCTACTAAAAACAGAAAAAATCAGCCTGTAGTTTCAACTACTTGAGAGTCTGAGGTAAGAGGATCACCTGAGCCCAGGAGTTTGAGGTTGCTGTGAGCTATGACTCCCTAGCTTTCTAGCCTGGGACAACAGAGTGAGACTCTGTCTCAAATTTAAAAAAAAAAAAAGTGGCTGTCTAACGTTTTGAGATGATCTGGATGGAACTGGAAACCATTCTTCTAAGTGAAGTGTCACGAGAATGGAGAAACAAACGCTTGTACTCAATACCAAATTGGAACTAACTGATCACCACTTGCAGTGCACATGTGGCAGTAAATCTCCATGAAAGTCAAGCTGGGGGGAGGATGGAGGTGGGGGATGGGTCAGTCACACCTGTTGGGTACAGTGCACACTAGCTGGGTGGAGGGTACACTTACACCTTTGACTCAGTCTGTATAAAAATGGGTACCCCCTAGTATTGGGGGGGGTGAGACTGTGTCCTTTCAGTTATTAGGCCTTCAAGTATCTCATACTTTATTGTTGTAATCTTTACCCCAAATTTGCAATCTGTGTGATCAAAATACTATACCTTTCCTATACTATTACATACATTTGCTTTTTGATATTATTGTGAGAATTATTAAATGTACACTAGTGCTTAACTCACAAGTGATTGATAAGTAATAGTGGCTGTTTGTCTAGTAGGGTTTTACAAATAGACCAAAATGGTGTTTCATCGTGTTCTTAAATTTGTGTCTTGTAATGAAATTTACTAAAATTTGTATTCATAAAAGCAGATGTTGAAATTTTCGCTTGTGGAGAAATAATCAATATGAACATTTACAGAACCAGAAATCAGCAGTGCCTCAGAGGATAAATTAGATCTTATAATGGATGATAAGTTGAGTAAGTCAACATGGAGGAAAGGTCATCCAGTTGTGGGAATTATTACCATTTTTATTCTGGTATTTGCAGATATAAGCACAGTTTTTGAAAAAATATAGTCATAATATTTGCTTTATAGAAGCAGTATTTGCATGTTGACATAATTTATCACTGTTGTGAGAACTTCCATTTAAATGTGTGTTGAACTAAGCAGAGTGATAATAACTGTAAGTGTGAACTCCAAATTAAATTGGATAAAGTTCACAAAGAAAACAAAGTCACAAAAATAAATACATAGTAGAAAAGGTATTTTTATGTGTTTGATGATCTAAATACAGAATGAACAAAATGTTCCCAAAATTGGAGAGGCAAATACTCAAAATCGGAAGCCCCCCCTTTTTTTGGGGGGGACAGCAATTATTGTCCTACTTCCACAAAGTGATGGCTTTGTCACCCATGTCTGCTCCGACGCAGGTGAGAGAGAAAGGGATGAGAGCCACAATTATATAGACAGAAAAGTTCCCTTTGCTCCAAAGCTGGCATTTTTAGGACACTCGCTAAAGACTTTGCTTTGAATCTTAGATGGGTTTTTTGAGGATTTGTATTACATGATAGGAGACCACATATTGGATTCAGTTAAACTTTTATTTGCAGACTAACATACCTCTCTCGGGGTTCACACCATCACTTTTCAATTTCCTGGATGGGCGTGGGCCGGTTGGTACTATCCCATCTTGATCTAGACTTCCTGTTCTAACCATACATTAAGTGCCACTGATAAGATACTGGACTTTTGCTGGGGTATGACTGAGATGCTTTTGTTCTTTCTCTTAAGCAGTTGCCTCTCGCTCCTGTAACTGGCTGAGTGTGGCAAGAGTGCTGCCTGATTGTTCCAGGTATCTCCCTTGGAAGAGGTGTACTTTGCATTTCAGAATAGCTGGAATAATGACAGTCTGGAGAGGCGGAGAAGGTTGGGCTAACTCAGACTCTGCAGATCAGGTTTGGGTGGGTGGTTCCAGATAGACTTTGCAGAGATCTCACTGTAGATAGTGCAAAGGAAATGACACCTAGGAGTCTCCAAAGACTATGGCCGGTTGCTGTTCAGAGATAGGACCCCAGGCTTTCCATGTGTGTTCCTGAGTCTTTGAGACCTGGCATGAGTCAGGGATGCCCCCAGTCTTTCTCTCCCCACTCCAAGGAGCACCCTCCTTAGTTTCCTTAGACTGCTGCCGAGCAACAGAATCAGGAGGGTGATGCCCTTTCTTCTTTGTTCCCTCTCCTGATCCACCCAGCGGGGGAAGGATCTAAGGAGACCAGTATCACTTTGATAGTGGCAATAAAAACCCTGTGAGCCTGAGGCTGTTGTCCTCCCACAGTTGAGATGTGGCCCCCCCACCTAACAATGACCCATTTGATTTTATTTCTTCTTGCTTCTATCTTAGAAAATATTCTTCCTTCAGAGATGCTTAAAATTATTTTTATAAATACCTATACAGGTAATATATCCGTATACTCTTTGGACAGAAATTTCACACCATACAGACAAAAGATAAAGCCCCTCTGACATCTGTGTTTGTCCCTGTCCACTCCTGAGGAGAGAGAAATCAGAAACAGGCACACACCCACACGTGTTCGTACCGTATACCTGTAGAAATGTGTAAAACTGAGTTTGTTACGTAGGATGGGCAAAACGTCCATCACGCTCTACAGATGCTACATTTAGTGTGGTTATCAGATCTTTACCTGCCGAGACGGATGGCCTCCTCATTCTTTCCCTTTGCCACACAGCGTTCCACAGCACGTGTGCACCCGACCTTATGTATGCACTTTCCTGGTGATGGACACGTAGCATGTTTCCCCTTGGTGCCCTTTGTCCTCAGCAGAACTGCTGCTGCATCCTCCCTGGGCTCACACCTGTGCCCTCCTCAGCAGGTTCAGTGAGAGGGAGCTGCTGTACCATAGTGTGTGTCCTTCACAGTTATAAAGTCAGGGTGCCATCTGAAAGGAGAGTTTGGAGTTGTTTCCAAGAAGTTCTGGGGCCTGGCAAGCCCGTTTTTTCACTCAATTTCATAGTTCTTACAACACTTGAAATACCAGTTTAGTGCCCTTTCTTCTCTTAAAAAAAAAAAAAGTCTGGAGGTCTTCTCTCTACTTAGAGTTACTACAAGGCTTCACCCAATCCTTGGTTCCAAAGTAACTTCCGCTTTCTCCAAAAGTCGGTCTGCTGTTTGAGAGGTTGTTCCAGTTTTATGACCTTGGGCAAGTGATTTCCTCTCAGGCTTAAGGTCGGATGAAATGTGTTGTTATATATGTAAAGCGTGTGGCAAACTATGGTACCTAGTGAGCATCAGTAACTATCGGGTACTGTCACTGCCAGATAGCTGCCACCCTTCCCTTAGCAGACATTTGTAATATCTGCTGGGCGTGGGAAGGTAAGTGAGACATGGTCCCTGCCCCTGAGGAATCTGCATTCTGCCATGCACGTGTTTGCCCACAGTAGCAATCCTTATTCTGTCATCTTCCTGGCTACTTAAACTGTATCCATAGCCCAGTTTGCTTTCCTCTCTGGTCAGCTAACTTCTGCTTGATGAAGGCTTTCACATCTTAACTATTTCTTTTAACGGTAATCCAGCTCTTACCACCTGCCCAAAATGTTGTTAAGTAATGTAATGCAGCCAGGCAGTGGCTCACACCTGTAATCCCAGCACTCTAGGAGGCTCACATGGGATGAAGCTCAGGCGTTCGAGATGAGTCTGAGCAAGAGCAAGAGCCTGTCTCTACTAAAAATAGAAAAATTACCTAGACATTAGAGAGGGTGTACTCCCAGTACACCCTGGGCATTATAGAGGGTGCCTGTACTCCCAGCTACTCTGGAGGAATAGGAGGCAGGAGGATCAGTTGAACCCAGAAGTTCAAGGTTGCTGTGAGCCAGGCTAATGCCTGCGCAGCAGAGTGGGACTCTGTCTCAAAAAAAAAAAGTGTAATTCAAAGGTGGTGTGTAAGCCAGTCTGCGTGTTTATGAGAAGCATGTAGTGAGACCTTCAAGAAGACTCTCTTTTTGGCCTCTTTACTACCAGTTCTCTTCCGCAGACTAGCTCTATTCTACCTTGTACCTCCTGTGTTAAAAAGGATAAACAACCTCCATTCTTTCCTCTCCAGGGGGTCAAGTGTTAGCATCAAGAGGGCACTTATTTCTCTCTCCATTGAAACCTGGGAATGGCATCACCCCTCTCCCTGCCTTCTCCCTATGGACGACACTTGTATTGAATTAAAAATCAGAGAAGCTTAGAAAGCCCTGGCCATGCATGCTCAGGCAGGATACCTTTGGTAAAAAGGAACACTTTTGCTGCCACATATTGCAGGCTAAGGTCTGACAGTAACTCATCCTAGGAAAAATGCTACGTACCTGGTTGCTGAATATCATTGCAGTCACCTTCAAAGTATTCTGCTTGGGAAGCTATACACTGACCCAAGTACTTAGTCCACCTGTCAAAGCAATTTTGAATTAGCCGTCAGAGCTGTCATCCTATGAGGTCTGACAATTAAGTTTGCAAACTTACCACTTCATGCTTATGTTGGCAGCACTATACAAACGTCTCGGTAAGGTTTCATAACCTTGGTTTAGGAGGGTCTCACAGCTGTGTTCATGTCGACATGTGGTGGTGTCCTGTTGAGTGGTGTTCAGAAAAAGACTGCAAAAGTGCTTTGAAGGATGGACTAAACACGGGCATTTGTGCATAGCTTCCCAAGGGGAGTCCTTTGAAGGCGACGTGATATTCAGCTTTGAGGTCTGTGGTGCGTTTCCTAGGACACGTTTGTGAACTTCATTGTCAGACCTCAGAGATCCAGCAGACTGCTTGGTACCACTGGTTTATTTCCCTGCTTCCCACGAAGTTCCCTCTTCTATCTCATGAGCTTCTTTGGAAGGGCACAGAGCTGGAAATTCTTTTTTTTTTTTTTTTATTGAATGGTAACTATGTACATTAATGCACTTCTGGGGTACAGCATGGGGTTTTCACATGCAATCTGAAACACTTCCATCAAACTGGTCAACACAGCCTTCATGTCATTTTCTCAGTTATTGTTTTAAAACATTCACATTCTACTCTTAGATTCACTTGTACCCCTGTAAGAAAAACCTCAGCAGTGATCCCTCCAATCCCCCTCCCTCCACCCTTTCCTCCCTCCCTTCTCCCACCCCCTCCCCATATTCTTAGGCTATTTGGTTATAGCTTTCATATAAAAGGTATAAATTAGTTTCATAATAGGGGTGTGTACATTGGATACTTTTTCCTCCATTCTTGTGATACTTTGCTCAGAAGAACATTCTCCAGCTCCAT
>CAUYQV010004190.1:0-10799 GCA_963574575.1 Galagoides demidoff
TGATATAGTAAAACAATAAATAGCAAAAACCTCATGAATGGTGGGAATATAGTATGTCTCACAGTTAGGAACAAAGATCAGTGAAATATTTTTAATTATTTTATTTTATTTATTTATTTTTTTTTTTTTTGAGACGGAGCCTCAAGCTATCCCCCTGGGCAGAGTGCCATGGCATCACAGCTCATAGCAACCTCCAACTCCTGGGCTCAAGCGAGTCTCCTGCCTCCGCCTCCCAAGTTGCTGGGACGACAGGCGCCCGCCACAACGCCCGGCCATTTTTTTTTTTTTTTTTTTTTTTGGTTGCAGCCATCGTTGGTTTGGTGGGCCCAGGCTGGGGATTTGAACCCGCCACCTTAGGTGTACGTGGCTGGTGCCTTAGCCAATTGAGCCACAGGCGCCGAGCCATATTTTTAATTATTTAAAAACTCCTATTTGTTTATGCTAGCAAAGTTTTAAAGAGAAAAAAGAAACTTCCTAAAGGTCCAATAATTGGAAATGGGTAAATTTATAACTAATTTATTGAGAAAGATTAAGATTATATGTGTAATACGATTTCAAGTATATTCACGTTTGTATAGGAGCAAGATTTCCTTATGCATAACTTTTTACTTCTATACTGTGGAAATCATTTCCACAGTTAGAAACAATACTCAATAAAAAAGAATCGATGAAAAGCTAACTCTGAACTTGAATTTAATTATCAATAAATGAACCTAATTGTATATCAAATAAGTAATGTAACTACATAGAAAAAAATTTTATGTAAGAGCAAGAACTCCAACTGCACATGTTATTAGCACATTCCCGTAGACAAAAGGAATTTTAAACAATATTTTAACTTTGCTTGGTAGGTTTCTTTTTGTTAGCAGTTTTTTTGGGGGTGTGTGTATGTATGTATCAAATAAATATATACGGTTGGGAACCAAGATTATCAATATAAGAGAGCTACAAATATGGAATTGAGGTTGGGGAATAGAAACTAAATAAGAAAACAGAAATAAATAATCTGATTTTTTTTCTTTTTTTTTTTTTTTTGCGGTTTTTGGCCAGGGCTGGGTTTGAACCTGCCACCTCCAGCATATGGTGCCAGTGCCCCTACCACTTTGAGCCATAGGCACCACCCAATAATCTGATATCTAATAGGAGTAAGATCCAGAATGAAAACAAAATAGGGTCATATAATAGTACACACAATATTAGCCATCAAGACAGCCCACTTTGAAAAGGCAACTCTGAATCACTCCATGATCCATTTTGGAGACGAACACAAGGTCATACGTAACACGTTTTCTGAAAAGATAGAGGTAGAAGTTGAGTTTGGAAACACATATGTGGTCTAAATTACAAGGACTACTATGGCTAAAAGAGAAATTTAAACTTTCATCTCAGGGAAAGAGGATGCTATTGGGCAGATTTAAGTAGGCAAATCATTTCTGTTTTACAAGAATTATTTTGGTTTCTGTTTGGATTAGGATGATCACAATGGAGATGTAAAGAGATAATTTAATTTAGGATATATTTTTAGAGAAAGAATCAAGTAGTACCTAATGCTAGATTAGGTGGGAGAGAGTAAGAAATTTCAAGAAAAATCTTATATATTTTATTAAAGCCATCTGGTGGGTAGGAGTGCTGAATATACAGATAGAAAAGATAAGCAGAAGACCTGGTTAAAATGGCATAGTGGGAAAATCAAATATTTTATCTACATAGTATTTGAGAAGTCTATTTTATATTCAATTATGTTTAAATACTTGGATAGAAGATTCTGGTGTTCAAATAAAGAAAAAAAAATTCAGAGCTAGAGATATAAAATTGGGAGTTATAGATACATTGATGTCATTTATAAGCAAGTGACTCTGAGAGATGATTTAGAGAAGAATTTTAGAGGTGAGAAAATAAGCTCCCAGGTCACGAGCATTCCAACAAAGGCCATGAAGAAGGAAAGAAATTAGGAAAGGAGATTGAGAGAAAGTAGCTAACACAGTAAGAGAAAAACCAGGGCTGCATACGGTGTGGTGTCTTAGGAGGCAAGAGAAAAATACATTTAAAGGAGTGATCAACTGTCCAGTGATGCTCAGGAACTATGTAAGATGAAAGAAGTGACTTGCGTTTACCAATATGGCTGAGGCAATATGAACAGAGAAGGTAGAGAAGAGAGGAGTTATAGGCCCCAGGGGAGAGAAAAGAATGGGAGTGTGGGATATCAAACTTAGGAGGGAAGGGCAGTAGGGTTGGCAGCCAATTTTGAGTGCATATTTGTTCTACATTCCAAGCAATATTTTCATGAGTATGGAATGGGTGTTAGCATGGTAACAAGATAACTACGTAGTGAAGAGGTAAAATAGCACATGTTCAAAAGGCAAGAAGCAGGAAGAATGATCTATGGATCTCCTAAAGCACTGCTTTATTAGTGCAGTTCTTAATGAGCTATTAAAAATACTGTAACCCAAATCCCATGCTGTTCCAACATAGGATGAATAACTCTATGTAAATTATTATTACATTATTGTTTAAGAGTCACTGTTGAACTTCTTCTGCAGTTCGATAAGTAGTAAAAACCATGACAGGCTCAAAAAAAAAGGTGGCCCCTCATTCAATTATAAAGTAAAGACCAGTATCTTTTTGACCACCCATTAATGTTCTCTGTCAATAACTCTACAAATCTCCCACTCCAACATGGCTACCTTTCATCCTGATAGCACCTCCTCCAAATGCAAAGATCTGACATTTTTAGTATAATATTCAGAGATATTTATTTATATGAACTATGTATAGTGTGATCCCAAATTAATTTAAGGTATTCACTTTTGATGAGTGGATATTATTGTTGATGCATTCACTAGGTAATAAACAAATACATTGTATGGCCATCAGATACCAGATACAGTGAAAATCATTTGGAAAGAGTTATTATAATTGTGTGTGTGTGTGTGTATATATATATAGTTTATTATATTTTTCTTTTCTTTTCTTTGAGGCAGGGTCTTGTTAAGTTGCCTGGGCTATAGTGCAGAGTCATCATCCTACCTCACTGCAACCTTGGACTCCTGAGTCAAGCAGTCCTCCCCTCTCAGCCTCCCAAGTACCTGTGACAACAGTTGCACATGCCTGGCCAAATTTTATTTTATTTTTTTGTACAGGTGAGTCTTGCTGTGTTGCCAAGGCTGGTCTCAAACTGTTGACCTCAACTGAACTTCCCATCTTACCTCCCAAAATACTAAAATTATAGTCATGAGCCACCTCACCCAGCCCTTTATCTTATTTTTCAAATCAATGCTTCAATATGGTTTCAAACAAAATAGTATTGAAAGTAAAATTGAAATTAAAATCAAAATACGGTTTCCAAAGACAATCCTTCAAGTATCATTTCTCCCTTAATCTGTATGCCAAATTACTAAGACTCCCCAATTTGTATGCCCAGATATGAAGGCACATTACCTTTTATTTTAAGACTGGATGATTACAAAGCAGTCAAAAACATGGGTCCAGAGGCCTAGATTTTTTTTTTTTTTGATGGGGGTTATGCTCAAAGCTGTTTTTAAAGTTTTTAATTTCTAATTATGGGTTCTATGCCTTTATAGGCCACATGATATTTTGATATAGGCATACAATGTGAAGAAATCAAATCAGGGTAATCAGGGTATCCATCTCCTTAGGCATTTGTCATTTCTTTGTGTTACTGTGAACATTCCATTGGCACTATTTTGGAATATGTCCTAACCTGCTATTGACTGTGGTCACTTGGTTTGCTATCAAATATTGTTCATTGCATCCTATTAAACTACCTAATTATAGTTTTTTTTTCTTTTTTTGGTACAGAATTCTCCTTGGAAAAGAAAAATGAAGTGTAGGTGAAGGAAATGGTATATTTCTTATCACTTATCCTCTGAGAAAGTGTTGGAGAAGGAATCACAGAATGAACAACCAAGAATTTCCCTTGGAAAGGATAAACAAAGTGTAGGTGTAGGAAATGGTACATTTTGTTGGAGAAGGAATCACAGAATGAACAACCAGGCCATCTGGCACAGACCTGCCCACAACCGAAATGGGCAACCCCAATCCGCCCACCGTCGCTTTACCAAACAAGATGGGTAGAGAGGTCTTCTCAGCCAAGAAAACATTTTCTGTATGTCTTACTGAAGAATAAAGCTTGCAGAACAAGTTACTTTAGTAATAAATAACTACCTGTTTTGGAGAGAATGTGATATGCCAAGATCAGATGAATCTATTTCCATCATAAAATTCTCTTGACAGTACTCCAAGAGAAAGATGTTCAAGCAGAAATGATAGGAAGCATATGAGGCTTCATGCACTAGATGATTAGAATCAGTTTTAACTTTATAAGAACAATGTTTTTAAATTGGGGGACATTATTTTACAACAGACAACATATTAATAACACTTCAGGTTATTAAATGCAAAAATACACGTATCCAGTGTGACTAAATAAAAGGCCGCATGTGAAACTCCAACCACTAGAACCCATTACATTACCCAACTCATATTTTCATGTGGTTTTCCTGTAAGGCAATACAAGGGTCTTTGTTTTTCAAAGAGATAGTATATATCATCAAATAAAGCAATAAACAGCCTAAGCAAACATTGAAGATTATATATCTATGTGTATGTGAAGACTATATATATATGTATATATAAAAGTCACCACTGGAAGAAACATTAGAGATCCCTTAGCCCAAACTGCTCATTTTACAAACAGGAATATCGAGACTGAAAAATTAAATGACTTTCTCAGAGACACAAATCATGAGCAGCTGTCAGCATCAAGCCTAACCTACTCAAATCTAAAAAAAGGCTCTTCCTTTCCCTTTGAAACATAATCCACTCGACTCTTCTAAATGCACCATTTCTCTTTCTTCCCTTTCAGTGTCCACCTATGAAAAATCACTCAAGACCTTTCTTCCTTCTCCAAGAATCCTCAAGCCACCACCACTCTGGCCTTACCGTCCATATTTATCCCATATATCATGTGAACGGACGTAGGATTAATAAGCCTATCCAATGCCACTGAGCCTACGTGATACAGTAAATTGAAAATTGATGAATGCTGGTGTCTAACAATAAGGCTTTTATACTTTGAGCAGTGCATGAGTATTGGGAAAATATTAATTTTAATAGGCACCGACTGAAGAGATTATCACTCTTTAATAACTCAAAGGAGTTACGTTGGTTACTCTTCATGGCTGAGAAAAGAGCACTCAGTGGTTAAGAGAACAGACTATACAATAATCTAGGTGATTTGAATCTCGGTTCTACTTTTTATTAGCAATGATTTTGGAAAGTTGTTTAACCACTTGACGCTTCAGGTTCCACTTCTTAAAAAACAAAAGACAATTAATAGTAGTCTTTTTTCCATTAGGACTATGTGGGGGATTACATGAAAATGCCTATGTAAAGGGCTTTGAATACACAGGAGCACACAGTAAAAGGTGTGATTATATCTAGGTGATGGTTATATCTAGTTGGTATTGTTCAACTCCTCAATCTTTTGTCATCCTGGTAAAATCTGGCTTCTTCGTTGGCATTGCACTAAAGCTGCTCGTCAAAGGTCACTGTTGACAGACTAAATGCCAGCTCAGAGGCCCATATGGAGTCCCTGCTCTGTACCAATGCTCTGTAACACTTGGCACTACTTAACCTATTTGAGCTCCTTCGAATTCTCTTATCTTTTGTTTTCTTCATTTCTCTACTCTCCCCAGCACTTTTTACTTTAGCCCATTATTTTTTTCTCTCTAAACACCTTTTCTTGCTGATTTCATTTTTCTTCAGAGATTCTAGCTCTCCCCCGTATTCCAGGGATGCTGAAATATGTATTTCTAGTATTTACCTAACTCCAGAGACAAAGACCTAATTTCAAACTTCCTGCTGAATATTTTTATGTTAGCGCATAGGATCAGAAAGTAGACTTCATTAAATTTTTCTGCAACTAACTTGCCCTAAATCCTCCACCTTTAGAGATTGCGTCTACATCTCTGAAATCCTCAAAGGCTTCTTTGATTCCCTCTCTAGGATGCTTTGAATGGCAATTCACTCCCCTTTTCTTGGGATAGTTCCAGTTTATACCTGACATTTCATCTTCATTATGCATAGAAATCTCTTTTACTCTCATAAGTGTCCTGGTGCAGATGACAAATTATATGATTCTCTTATTCTCCTAATCATATTAGGCATCCAATAGAGTTCACAATCATCATCAGAATCTTCATATTCTTCTCTATGCTCTGTAATGTAGGCTTCTATTTTTTTTTTCTTTCTGGATTCAATCAATACCCTCTTTAAAGATCACTGTGTCCATACATTTCTCATTAGTACATTCTCCATGTGACTACTAAAGTGACCTTCATAAATACAAGCCTAGCATTGTGAGTTCCCTTCATAATGACTTTTACTCTCTCTTAGTTGCCAACAAATTGAAGTCCAACCTCTTTTCTATCTATATTTCATTTATTTTTTTCTACCTATACATTCAGCCTCTAAGACAACTACTATGATGGAGTTGTAATTTTATATTAGAAAATATACGTTAAACAATTGAAACGTAGTAACATCTGTATCTGATGCTAATAATACTTGTGAAACAAAGGCTAGTGGACTTAAACAACTGTTATCAGTCACAAAGAGGGAGTGAAATGCATCTTTTCCTGCCTTATAGGGATATAAAATTTAAATGTGGGAATGTAATCATGGTTAAAATCACTAGATACGTTTGGTGTCATTGTTGTTATGATTTTTCTCTCCTCTACCTAAACCGAGTGCATTTGTTATTAGTAGAAGTTTTTGCAAAGGTTAGGCATATCCAGACGAATTTCCCTGCTACTCAATGAGAAAAAGACAAACAAAAATCCGGTCTCTGAAAAGTAAATTTTACAGCATTTCATTACTAAAATTTTCTTTCTTTAATATAAAATTAGATGTATGTACTAAGATCTACATTTCTCCATTTTAATAGCAATTAGAATCTGAAGCCATAGAACATAGGTTTTTAAATTTTTTTAATATTTTACATTTTAGAAACCAATAGATGATCAAATTATTTTCTTGGTATTTAACACTATTTATGGGGATGCTGATATTTATGAATTTGTCCAAATATCAGTACCGTTTTCTTAAGAGAGCAATGCACTATGGAATCTATTAAGTAATATCTACTCTTTATAGCATTGACAACCCTGCACCAGGGATATACCCAGTATAAACAAAAATACTAGTAAATCAACAAAAATACTAGTAATTCATAATAAGCAAAGTGGTAAAGTGTGTGTGTGTACGTATGAATTTTATACTCAAAATAATGTGAATACTTTAGTTCTTTTATTCTTACCTTTTTGATATCTATGTATCTATGTATCTATCATCTATCTACTTTCTTATTGTTGTTGTTTTGTTTTCTGTATGTGCAGGGCATTCCCATAAACTCTTTTTTGGGGTACTTACCAAGCACGTGTCCATGCTCGAACTATAGGAAGCAGTCTTTTGTTTAAAGGTTAAAAATGGTTGAACACAACAGTTTGCTATGGTTCAACCTAACAGCAAATGGGAATGGGTAAGGAAAATTTACATAACTTTATTCATAACTCAACAACTTGTGTATGCTTCAAAGTGAAAACTTAGGAGAAATTCATGTTAAGGATAAAAAGCTAACATAGCTATTTAAGTGGGAATACATAATTGGAGAATAAAAAAGTGTTTATTATTTATTTATGATATTAATGTGATGGTAAAATTGTTGTTCATTCATCTATGATATATACCTTTGTTAACCATGTGAAATATTGTCATATATGGGTGTTGACTCATGAATAATTTTGGAATGTGAAATATTATTTACATTTTGGTAAATATTTTGTAACATTTGATTCCTTGCCTTTGCTTCAGGAAGGAAAACCAGTCTTATTTCAATGACTACCCATTAGGAATTCATTTCATGTTCATTTTGTAGCCAATCTGGGGGAATTACTAATTCATAAAACATAAATGTATGAAAATATTAGTCAAAAAAGGATCTAAACAGTAAAGAAGTGGTGTAAACACTCTATTTTGTTAATGGAGAAACTATGATCAATAGAAACGAATGATTTAGAAAGGTAATAGGCTTATTTGGAGACAATTTATTACGAAGCTGAAGAAAAAGAAAAAAATAACAGGTAACTTAACTGATGTAAATAAACAAAGATATATTAGCAGTGCTATGACAAGGGCAAGGGGTGGTTGCACTAATTTTTCACTTAAAGTATGAAAATTTCATTATTGGTCTTATGGAATTACTTATTTATCATGGAGCAAAGAGTTGCATTTAAATACAATCCACTTCATTCAAATGTTAGGAGAATGTAAAATCTTCAAAAGAACTGAATCACTGTAGTTTTAATCATTAAAAATCATTTTGTTTTAACAATTCATTGAATTCTTAATGAAGTTCAAAATTTCAGTCTGTGAAGAATTTCTCGATAGTAATTTCTCAAATATTTCACTCTGTAGCTTTTTGAAAATTCATAGTAATGCTAAAATGTTATATAAAATGCTTCATAATAGTAGTTAAGTTTATGAGACAGGTCAAAATATGTTTATGTTTTCTCTCTTTTCCTTTTAAAGAAAAAGGGTCAAAAATCCTATATTATTTAGGAATGCTATTTGAATTGACATAGGGTTTTCTAGGGGACACAGTGGTCAAAGGATCACATGAAGGGACTCCCAAATCACTATGGGATCATCTCACCTGACTGCAGGGAAGGTATCAGAGGACTGGATATGTCGGTTGTGAGGGATGAGAAGAACAAGAAAGGTTGAAGTGAAATGTTGGGAAATTTGGAAAATGTATGAAATCTGCATCTGTATCTCATCAGAAAACATTTAAGAGAGAACACAATATTAGATCTAAGGTAATGATGGATGATAGGGGAGTCACTGTTTTCAAGAAATGGTGAACAAAGGCCAGAGAAGGAGGTGAGAAAAAGTTTTAAGTAGGTCAAGTAAGGAATATTAAAAAATTTACAAACCTAAAAAAGGAGAACAAAGAAACTATGTCTAAAGTACAATTTAATGTACATGCTAGTCAACGAAGTTAAAGCCACCTGACATGGGGAAGAAACTTGGGTGTATCTGGAGGAAGATGAAAAAAAAAGCACACTCTGGGTCTAAAAAGGATTAGTTTGTTAACAAATAGATATGAAAACTAAAAAGCAAATTGTGGAATCTTCAGAAGAGAGAATGTAATCAAATTGTTGAGAACGATTAAAAATCTCTATGGAGTGCATACAAGCTAAGGAATGTGACTGGTGAATGGCCTGCTTAGACATTCTTCACTAACGGCCCAAACAGAAGGAAAACTGATAAGACATGGATTGATGGGAAGGGGGCTGAATTTAAGTAGACTAATTATAAAAAAAAGTCTGTTAACATGTCATAGAAGTATCTGATAAGATATTACATGTTCATTAAGAAAAGGAAGGGAAAGTGCTAAAGCTGGCTTTGATGGGCTGGATAATTAATTTTACTAGTAGTAAGGTCAATGAAACCTGAACATCTGGACAAAATGGAAGAACTCTGTGAAGATGCCCTCACACTCATGACAGAAACTTAAGTGAATAGCAGAAAAAGTTCTATAGCTTGTACAAAACTCAGTGCTCCAGGATTTTGCAGTAGAAAGAAATACATGAAAATAGGTGGTGACCCTGTGAAATTAGACGTCTCTTAGTATCACAGAGAGTAAAGGATGGGGACTATTTGAAGATGCACATAAAGAGAAGATAGATGGCAAGAAGGCCCCCGCTTTGGTATAAGACTTAGCAAAAAATAATTGAAGATTTTGAAAGAACCTTAGCACACAGTGAAGTTTTCAGGTCAGATAGCTAAGGAGGAGCTAAGGATGTATTATACCGATCCCATTATAATGTGCTCAGCATTTCATGAGCATTTATATATTGTACACATAATGAAATAGATGTTTGGACCTGTATATAGAACAGGAGGGCTACAGATGGAGACTGATAACCAATATAGGCATGTGCTATTATTCAGTCCAACAAAAAAAAAGTGATACTTTTCCTCTGATGTGAGTTCAGAACAAAATAAAATGTAATCTTCCCTCCTGTCTCAAGGTAGCCTAGGTAAAAAGCCTGGCTCCAGGCTCAGTTAATGACAGAGGGGATTCTTCCCCACATGCATTTTCCACGGGATATTTGCAAGTTTTTTATCCATGAGAGGCACCCTAAGTATTGCAGCACATAGAGCTTCCCTGCCTCTACAAATAAAATGCCGGTGGAAATGTCTCATTGATAATTATGATAACCAAGGGCCCCTGCAGGTTTTCAACATGTCCTTAAAGTCAGTGATTCTGATTTTTTTAATTATGAGTGACAGTCCCAAGGAGCCTTTTAGACATTTTTGTCCTAGCCATGCTCTCTCAAATGCAATTCTAATAGCACAGACACAGTGTTTTTTTGTATACAAAATTCAAGCTTTTCTGCCCACATGACTGAATTTACTTCACCGGTGACCAGATTTCCCCTGAAGAGAATGAATGCCTGTATGGAGACGACCAGATTGCCTTTGCCCTGTTGGGGACCAAAGTTTGTGTTAAGAAATAGAACAGGTCATAATAAAGGTGTGTACATTGGATACTTTTTCCTCTGGGGAGGGGGGAGGGAGAAGGGTGGGGGAATGGGTGGAGGGAGAGGGATTGGAGGGACCATTTTTGAGATATATCTTGCAGGGGTACAAGTGAAACTTTCTAAGAGTAGAACCAGAATGTTTTAAAACTATAACTGAGAAAATGACATGAA
>CAUYQV010004191.1:0-24060 GCA_963574575.1 Galagoides demidoff
TCCCAGCTACTTGGGAGGCAGAGGCAGGAGACTCGCTTGAGCCCAGGAGTTGGAGGTTGCTATGAGCTGTGATGCCATGGCACTCTACCCAGGGGGATAGCTTGAGGCTCCGTCTCAAAAAAAAAAAAAAAGAAAAGAAAAACTGGGTTGTTAGTGATGGTAATAATGCTAGTACATGTGGACAAGAAAATGGCAGGATTAACAGTGGGGCTTCCGGCAAGATCTCTTCATCAGCCACAAGGGAACCAAAACAATGACAAGCTAAATTGAGTCAGACAAGTCAGCCCGAGATTTATTTTTCCTTTCGGGGACACTATTTGATAGATAGATGTATAGTCACACCTTGGCTAATGATGAATCTCGCCTGTGTACATGTTTTGCCTTGGGTCTTTTGATGATGGTTGCTTGTATATAATATAAAATATTGGGGGATGAGCTCATTTTTTTCTCCTTTGAAAGGAGTGAATGATGAAAAAAGTTTGAAGCCCATTGCTCTAACCTCCTGGTCTGTGCCGTGTTGCTCCCACTTCTGATGCCCCACCACATTTGTGATAAAGCATTGTTCCACTGGATACAGTTCCCTCATTTTTCTACCCAAGGCAGAGACCCTGTGGCTATCTCCGGGCCCACAGAGCCTAGCACAGGGGATCTCTCCAGCTGGGGGCCTGGAAAATGTGAGTTGAGTCAATGTGCTTTGGTTGACCCCTTGCATCTTGGAGGCTGCTGGTCTTCCTAGCAGAAAAGAAAAGAGTCTGTCTTCTCTCCTCACCCCAAGGAGCCCCATCATTCCCCAGCCTGAACCACTCTGTGGAGAAACACAGCTCACCTTTCAAAGGTCTGAGTCCAAGGAGGCCCAGATAGGGTGAATGACCCCCAACCTCATGATTATAAGGCCTTTCTTCCTCAGTCATCTTTGGAATCTGTTCCTCCGCAGACGAGTTTCTACTGTTCCTTACAGCAAGCAGCACAGATAAGGAACAAAATATTTGGTACCGTATCCAGGCACGGGATGAAAGGAATCTTTGTTCTGTGTCTTAGAGAACTCTTTTGGGCTGGGAATCTGGAGACCTGGATCCTGTTCCTGGTTCTGCCCTGGGTGAGAACCCTGGGTAGAGTGACTCAGTTTCCCCTTCTGCACCCCATGATCTCTCAGGGTCTATCCAGTGCTGCTATTCTGAGATATGAGGTCAGGGGTCCTTTTGGAGACCTGCTCTAATAAGTTCTTCTCAGTCCCCATCTGGAGGGGGTTGAGTATGGGCTGGGCTCCAAATTAGGTGGAGACCGCCTGGAGCATTATGGGCAACCAAAATGGGAAGGCAGTGGGAAACTGAGTCACACAAGAAAGTCCCCAACCCAGAGTAGAGCCATCCCAAAGCCTCAGTTCAGAGGCTTCAGGTTTCTGAAAGGCTGTTGTGGGGTAGAAGCTATGGACATGGTTGGTGGGGCTCCAGGGACAGAGACGGACTGAGAGGAAAATTGTCAATTTCTGTTCAGTAGGAGGGAGGAAGTCCAACAGCTGAGCTCTTTTTCCCCCAGAAGGGGTGAGTTTCTAGAAACCCTTCGACTATTCAAGTGGAATCATGTGGAAAGGAGGCAGAGTTCTGGGATATTGTATTTGTTTTTTGCTCCCAGACATAATAAGATCATTTGAGAGAGAGAGCGAGTTAGTGGGTCTGGCTAAAAATTAGATTAGATAAAAATTAGAGCATTAGATTCTAAATCAACACTAATGGGTGGAGGAGGGGCACAAGGCTTTCTCTGTTTTCATCTGGAGGGTTTTGGTGCCTCCCAGCCCCGATGACCCCTCTACCCTGAATGCACAGTATTTGTACTTTTAGGTCTGGCTGCTTAAAGGAACGTAGCATTTTGTCCTTATAGTTTAATCTGCAAGCCCTGTTCAAAGGCCACATTCATTTTTCTAGATGTTCATTTCAGTCTATTCGTGTAGGTAAATGGCTTAGGACAGTGCCTGCCTCACAGTGAGTAACCAATAGAGGTTACCATTGTTTACTCATTTTGAATTTAATTATTAACAGTTACTTACCTTGAGTTTGCCATGTGCCAGGCAGGTTTCTAAGGGCTTCACTGATATTAACTTATTTACTATTATCATCCTCATTTTACAGATGAGGAAACCTGAGGCTGATGTGGGGTGGGGCTGATGTCTAAGCAGGTAGGCTGCTGGCCATGTCGGTAACCACTGCTCTGCTGCTTCTCAAGGTGATGGTGTCCTGATAGGAGTAAATAAACCAGGCCCTCTGCAGATCCTCTCCCTCCAGAGCCTCCTTACAGGAAAGTCATAGGCAAGAGTGGGTTGGGACACTCAAGCACAGAGAGGGACACAGACTTGCACAGTGTCACACAGAGAACTGGGGCGGAGCCGACTAAAGCCTGGCCATTGGCCTCAGAATATCTATGCACTTTCCCTCCTTGGAGCAGGCTCCCAGCGAAGCCCAGTAGGAGTTAGCATGGGTTAGGAGGGCCCTGATGTCTTTTTTTTTTTTTTAAGTAAATTTATTTCAGGTTAATGTGCAGGTACAAGCATCCAGGTAAAAATGGCCCTGGTATCTTGAAGGGCCCTTCCTTCATGAGAAAGAGGGGAGTCAGTGGGTGGAAAGAGTCACCCTTCTGCTGGAGGCCTGGGAGAAGGTCATCCAGGCACATCCTGAAGGATGGAGCCTCCAGGTGCCTGGGAAATGGCACAGCCTTCTCACCCCACAGGGCCAGGAGCACAGCCCTGAGAGGTCCCCAGGTTAGGGATTGGTCGCTTGTTCAGGGAGCATTTGGACTATGTGCTAGGTGTGCAACCTCAAAAAAGTGACCCCAGGGCAACGCCTGTAACTCAAAGGAGTAGGGCGCCAGCCCCATATGCCGGAGGTGGCGGGTTCAAACCCAGCCCCGGCCAAAAACTGCAAAAAAAAAAAAAAAAAAAGAAAAAGGAACGGTGACCCCACCACTCTGCACTGAGCAAGCACCCTTGGCCACATCCATGAAACAGGTATAATTCTCCCCACCCCTAGGGGGCTATGAGGAGTAAATTGAAAAATACCCAGTAATTGTAAAATATAGAACCAGGCTGCAGGATGCTGGTTCTCAAAAGGTGACTTCTGGGCCAACTATTTCCTAGTCACCTGGGAACTTGGTAAAAATGCAGATTCTCAGGCCTCCCCCCAGCCCTGCTGAATGAGAAACTGTAGGATGGAGCCCAGCAACCTAAGGCATTTTCCCCCAGCCCTCCAGGTGACTCGGATGCGCTCTCACACCGCTGGTGAAAGCAGCAGGCAAACATGTAACTACACTGCTGTCACCTGTCCTAGTGGCCAGTCTTGGGCAGAAGTGCCTCTTCCCATGGGGCACTGACAGCTTCCCTGTACTCTTTTCATCCCCGTTAACACTGGCTGCTGGCACTTGAAATTTGAGAATGGGAATTAGTCTGGCCTCCTGCCTTCCCTGGCTACAGGCCCAGCCTGTGCAGACCATTTGAGTGGAGCTCAGGGAGCTGGAAACCGGGAGAAGGTGGCCTCACCATCTTCTTCTGCCAGCTGGGGAATTGATTAAGGTTGAACAGTGGCATTCACCTCTGTGTTAATAAGCAGGTGAGAGAGAAGCGGAAAGAATTTCCCATCAGCCTCCTGTGTGGGGGCTGAGCTAGGGAGTGGGGTGCTGGGCTACCCAGCATGTACAGGACAGGAAGGTCCCCCGTCATATCTGAAGACTCTTGTTATAGGGCAGTCACACTCTTCCCCGAGTCCAAACGAGGAAAGCCTCCAAATTCTGCCCTTCATGGTGCCCCACAACCTCTTTAGCCACTGGGAGCTGGGCATGAAACACTTGTTACTTTTTTCCTTAGATACTAGGCCAAAGTTGAGGAAGGACAATACCTTCTTTTTTTTTTTTTTTTTTTAAACAGAGCCTCAAGCTGTTGCCCTGGGTAGAGTGCCATGGCATCACAGTTCACAGCAACCTCCAACTCCTGGGCTCAAGTGATTCTCTTGCCTCGGCCTCCCAAGTAACTGGGATTATAGGTGCCCACCACAATGCCTGGCTATTTTTTGGTTGCAGTTGTCATTGTTGTTTGGCAGGCCCAGGCTGGATTCGAACCTACCAGCTCTGGTGTATGTGGCTGGCACCTTAGCCTCTTGAGCTACAAGCGCCAAGCCGAAAGACAATACCTTCTAATGGTGCTTTCCTATCTGAATGTACTAACTTTCTAATCGCAGGGGCTAAATCTGCTTCACCTCTGACCATGTCACAAACTTTGACCTTGCCCATTTCAAAGGCTAACTCATCAGCCCTCGCCCAGCCCCCTGCCCAGACCCGGCTTCCCCACCCCACCTCAGCACACCACACAAGCCTGGTGTTACTTAGCACAGTGCCTTCTGCCTGGATCTCCTTCCCTTCAGTCTGTGCTGGGCTTGTTCTATGCAGTCTCTAAGAACACCCTCCTGGAGGCTCTCCCTGACCCCCAGACTTCCATCTCTCTGCTGTAACTTGCAGCTGAGGGTCAGCCTGTCACCCTGAATTGAGCTTGCTGGTTACATGTTGGCCTCCCCCCATCAACTGACCCTGTCTGGGTCATCTTTGCCTCTGAACATCATCCAGGTGGGAGGCCGAGGCAGGTGGATTGCTTGAGCGCAGAGTGGCAGCAGTCTCAGGGAGGAAACCACTAATGTCAGCTGAACTGACTCCAGGCCCCAGGTCCCTGAAACTAGCAGAGTAAAGGGCTGATTTGTGAGTCTATGCCAGGGACCTGCTAATAGTAGAGGACAGGACCCCTGGCCTACTATGGTGGCTCAAGCCTGTAATCCCAGCACTTTGAGACAGGAAGATTGCTTAAGCCCAAGAGTTTAAGACCAGCCCGGATGACATAATGAGACCTCATCTCTCCGTAAGAATTAGAAAAAATTAGCTGGACATGGTAGTATGAGCCTGTGGTCCAAGTTAGGGAGGCTAACATGAGAGGATTGGTTGAGCCCAGGAGTTTGAGGTTGCACAGTCACATCTCTGAGCTATGGTCACATCTCTGTACTATAGGCTGGGTAACAAAGGGAGATCCTATTTTTTTTTTTAAAGAAAGAAAAGAAAAAGAAAAAATGCAGGCCCTCCTGGCCAGGACTGGCGTGGCTCACTGTGGGACCCCCTAAGCCAGGCACTCTCTCTCTCTCTCTGGGTCTCAGTGTCCCTATCCATCCAAAAACAGATCCAGAAGGCCTATGCCAGGGAATGGATGGTAAGCAGGAAGTGGAGCTTCTGCTTACTGTCATTGGGTAGCTGTGGGCCTTAGAAAGTCTCCAGTGACCCTTACTGCTCGAAACTCCCTGATGAGATTATAGGGCAATAAAACTGCAAAGAGTTTTTGGTCAGGGCTTGATCTGGGGGGATGTAAATAGGAAGAATCTCTTGTCTTATATCTCCAGAAGGTCCAGGCAGGAACAGGACCAGCCTTCCAAAGACTAGGCCAGCTGAGAGGTGGACAGCTCTGCCACCTTCACGCATCTTTGTGTGTCTGCTGCGTGTGGGCTCCACAGCCCTCTGCAGATCACCCTAACAAGTGGGCAGGGCAGGGGCATTACCATTTTATGGGTGGAAAAACAGGAATCCAGAGAGGGGATGAGATTTTCCCAAGGTCGTGGAGCAAAGTAGTGTCAGAATTGGGTACCTGTAGGTCTGTGAATGGGCAGAGCAGAAGGGGAGGACCTTTTGGGGTTGACAGCCCTATGAGTGGGTATGTGGAGGAAGGAAGAGAAGGAAGAAGCCCAGAGGGCAGGAAAGGAAGAAGGGAAGGGAGCAGTCTGCTGCACTCCGGCTTTGTGCCAGACACGTGCAAGATCCTCTACATACATTGTCATTAATCCTTCTCAAGACACTATGAGAAAGATATCAGGACACACATTTACACAGACAGACAAGCTAGGTGCAGAGACAAAAAAAATCATCCAGGTGGGAGGCCGAGGCGGGTGAATTGCTTGAGCTCAGAAGTTCTAGCCTGAGCAAGAGCAAGACTGTGTCTCTAAAAATAGCCAGGTCTTTTGGAAGGCACCTATAGTCCCAGCTATGTGAGAGACCAAGACAAGAAGATTGCTTAAGGCAGTGGTTCTCAACCTTCCTAATGCCATGATATATTTTCATTATTACAAAGGGGTCACAACCCCTAGGTTGGGCTTAAGCCCAAGAGTTTGAGGTTGCTATGAGCTATGGCACCGTGGCACTCTACCAAGGGCAACAAAGTGAGACTATGTCTCAAAAAAAAAAAAATCATCCAGGATTTGAACCTGGTGCCCCTCTCTCCCTTCCCTGGGCTTCCTCCTAAAGTGGCAGCTGCGGAGTGGGAAGGCTGGCCCAGGAGTATGTGGTGGGGAAGGGGCATCCTGAGAGCCTAGCTAAGTGCCATCTGACGACCTGTGGATCTAGGCAGAGGGACAGGGTATGAACAAATGGGTGTCTGGGAGAACATAATGTTTTGAGAGGAGCAGACAAACCCGTCAGGCTCAGAAAGCAGGCCTGAGGTCTATAGAGATGAGAAGGAGTTTAGGGAGTTGGGGGAAGGTGAAGGCCTCAAAAAGTTGGCAGAGGGCTTTAGCCTGAGGAGATAGTAGACTGTGGGCAGGTCCGGAGGGAAATGACAGAGTCAGGGTTGGGGCAAGATAGGAGGCCTAGGGATGGGTGAGGGAGAGGTGAAGAGAGGGAGGGGCTGTGGGGCAGAGCATGAAGAAGTGGGGCATCTGAGGAGGTGCCCAGAAACCTGGCTCTGGGCAGTGTCAGATGTGGGAGGAGGCCCTCCCTCAGGCTAATCTCATCAGGAAGAAAGAGGCCTTTTCTTGGCCCGCTGTCTGACTCGATCTGTATTTCCTGCAGGCCTGCAGGGAGGCATCTGTGCTAGGCCAGACAGACAGGAGAGGTGGCGTAGGCAGAGGCCTGGGGACAGGGCTGCTTTCATTTGCTGGGGGCAGGCTGCCTCTGCCTTGGTGAGCGTGTTGGAGGCCTGCAGAGGGCCCCTGGCCAGCTATGCTCCTGCTTGCCTCCTGTGCTGTGCTGATGGGGAAGCTGAGGATTCCCCCTGGCCCTCTGCTCCTCCCGGCCGCCATGACCCTCAGCACTCCCCTGGAGTGCCCAGCTGGAAGAGTTGCACAAATACACTGTTTTTGGATTCTTCTGGACCAGCAAGGATTGTTCATTAACTTTTCACACAAGTATGTCTTGTTCCCCTGTCAACATGGTCAGTGCCAGGGGCTTGGAACTCAGGGCATGGAACAGAGCCACTGGGCAGAGTGGGCTGCGTTGTACTTTCTAGTTTGGTATCTTTTACTCAGATCTCCAAGATGGTGGGCCTCAGCATGCAGCTGTCTCTACAGATACTAACCCGCGTCTTAGAGTCCTGTGAACACGGGAGCCACAACCGTCTTACCAGCACATATTTGTTGGGCACTAGGTATGCAGCAGGTATCACTCCACTTGCTGTGCACGTCACCTTATCCACATTCTGTGCACATGACCCTCAAGGTGGTCCTGGGACTGAACAGCTTGCTTTCATATTCCAGCTCAGCCCCTAACCAGCTGTGTGGTCTTAGGCACATGACAACCTCTCTGTGCCTGTTTCTTCACCTGTAAAAACAGGGTGATAATAGTAGTTAGGAGATTGCTGAGGTGACTTAGTACAAGGAACTCAACATATACTAAGTAATATAAGTGCTAGCTATTATTTATGGTTTGTTATTATTCCTGATTTTACTGGTGAGGAAACAGATGCAGTAGGTAACTTTCCCAAAGGATGGAGCAGCTGTGCAGTCCGACTTTCTGCATGATGGACCTGCTGTATAACTGCACTGTTCATTGGGGACCTGGTAACCACGTGTCTATTGAGCAATTGAAATGTTGCTAGTGTGACCAAAGAGCTGAATTTCACCTTTTATTTAATTTCAATTAACTGTCATTTAGAAGCCATGCCCATCTCGAGGTTCTGCTGGACAGAGCAGCTTAGAGCCAGTCAGGCTTTGGCCCCTATGCCTGTCTGTGCTGTCCTGATTCTTGCTTAAATACTCTAGGAATCCTCAAGTAGTCCTCGCCACTTTCAGTAGCTACTAGGGGCTTGTTTCTCCCTCCCTCATTCTCTGCTCTACTATCCACACCTTTGCTGGGTTATTTTCAAATAAATCCCAGATGTTATTTTATCTGTGTGTATTAAGCATATATCTCTAAAAGAAAAAAGCTCTTATTTAATATAACCACAATATTATTATCACACCTAAAAACAATTTTTTTTTTAAAGAGGTAGAGTCTCACCCTCTACCTCGCCCTCATAAGTCTCGCCCTCATAGAGTGCTATGGTGTCACAGCTCACAGCAACCTCCAACTCCTGGGCTTAGGTGATTCTTCTGCTTCAGCTTCCAAGTAGCTGGGACTACAAGAGCCTGCCAGAATGCCCGGCTATTTTTGTTGTTGTTGTTGCAGTTTGACCAGGGTCAGGTTTGAACCCGCCACCCTCAGTACAAGGGGCCAGCGCCCTATTCCTTTGAGCCACAGGCACTGCCCCCCAAACAACAACTCTTTAATATTATCAGTCTATTTAGTTTTCCCCAATGCTTCCTGAGGATCTTTTTGCAGTTGGTTTATCTGAACCCAGACGCACCCAAGGTCCACACTTGGCATTTGTTGCTATGTTACTTGTTTCTTAAGTCCCTTCTAAACCATAACAATTCTTTTTTCCTGTCATCTGTTGAAGAAAGCAGATCTTTAAAAGAAAGTTCTTTTATTGTGTAAAATATACACAGCCTAATATGTATCTGCCATCTTAAACATTTTTAAGTATGCAGTTCAATTAAGCACATTCATATTGTTGTGCAACCATCACCACCAGCCATCTCCAGAATTCTTTTTATCTTGCAAAACCAAAACTCTGTACCCATTAAACAATAACTTCCCCCACACCCACTGACATTTTTGAGGAACTACTGTATTGTTTTCCAAAGCAGCTGTACATAACCACCAGCAGTGTGCAAGGCTTCTAATTTCTCCACATTCTTATTTTCTATTTTCTTGCTAGTAGCCATCCTAATGGGTATGATATAGTATCTCATTGTAGTTTTTTGTTTTTTGGATTTCTTCTGAAACATGGTCTTGCTCTGTCTCCCAGGCTTAGAGTGCAGTAGTGTTGTCATAGTTCGGACTCCTGGGCTGAAGTAATCCTCTGCCTCAGCCTCCCAAGTAGCTGGGACTATAGGTGCCTGCCACACCACTGGGCTATTTTTAAAGATGGGGTCTTGGGGTCACATCTTGCTCAGGCTGGTCTCTCAAACTCCAAAGCTTAAGCAATCCACTTGCCTTGGCCACCCAGAGTGCTAGGATTACAGGCATGAGCCACTGTGCCTGGCCTCTATTTTTTCTTTTGTTCCCTGTTCTTTTCAGGTGTTACCTAAGAAATCACAGTCAAATCTAACAGCATGAAATTCCTTCCCTTTGTTTTCTTCTAAGGGTTTTATAGTTTTAGCTCTTATGTTTAGGTGTTTGATCCATTTTGAGTTAATGCTAGACACCAGATAATTAGACATGTGGGATTTCCTGCGTTCTGGAGGTTGCCGATTGCATCCCTGTGGTTTTTGGTCATGTTTGTCCATAGCCTGTGTGCATAGTTACATCCAAAGACTTGGTCAGTATGGGGGTCATAATTAGTGCCTCCTATTACTTACCGCTAGGCAGGGCATAATGTCTGGTTATCTCTTTTAGTGATGCTGAGATTGGTCAGTGGGATCGGGGCTTGCCAACCTGACCCATCCATTATTCCAGTGAGTCTCAAATTTGACTGTGCATCAGTCACCTGTGGGGCTGAGTAGAGAGAGCACAGAGTGTCTAATTCTGTAGGTCTGGGTGGGACCTGAGACTCTGCAACTCCAACAAGTTCCCCAGTGATGCTGCTGTTAGGGAACGGCACTTGAGATCCACTGCAGCACATCCATCTTACGTTTCTGTTGTCCTTGCTCCTAATGTGCCTTGGAATCACCGGGGAAGCTTGACCTCACTGGTAGCTGGGCCCCGCCCCTAGTAATCTGATGTAAGTGAGTTACAAGCCACTGCCCTGTGCTTTTAGCAGTCCCTCAAGGTCAGACCATACCATCTCTTCCTGCCCTTGGCTGTTTCCCTGAGCGATGGGACATGTGGAGAGCAGTGATAAATTATTCATCTCAGACAACGCCTGCTAGCCTGGCTCCTGACACAGGGGCAGAATAAGCACTAAGCCAACATTGGGTGAAGATTGGAGCTGGAGTGAACTCACTGCTCTTTACAAACCACCTTGGATTTTTCTGCTTTGAAATATTTTATTTTGTGGTTAGGGATATTGAGCTCTTGAAGAAATTGGCTCTAGAGGCTTCTCTTTTACGGGAAATTGTGAAAATCAGGACTACTAGGGATTTACAACAGAAGGATAATAAGCAGCCCCCTATACTTTGGTGTGGGGTGGTGGTGGTAGAGTGACCAATTTGTCCAGGTTTGCCTGGGACTTAACTGGCTTTAGAACTGCAAGTCCTGCATCCCTGCAACCCCTTCAAATCCTGGGCAAATCAGGCCAGCTTGTCATCTACTTCTGTGGAGAGCAGCAAGATCTCATCTTGCTTTGAAGGAGGGAAGAAAACTAACCCTATGAGGTGAGACCTGGGGTTCCAGGTCCCTGGATCCCACTATGCCACTTTGGATCCTGTTGCTGGCCTCTAGAAGGCCACCTGCAGGGCATGGTGGCTCACTCCTGTAATCTTAGCACTCTGGGAGGCCACAGCAGATGGATTGTCCGAGCACAGGCGTTCTAGACCAGCCTGAGCAAGAGCGAGATCCTGTCTCTAAAAATAGCCAGGCGTTGTGGCAGGCACCTGTATTCCCAGCTACTCGGGAGGCTGAGTCAAGAAAATCACCTAAGCCCAAAAGTTTGAGGTTGCTGGGGCGGTGCCTGTGGCTCAAAGGAGTAGGGCGCAAGCCCCATATGCCAGAGGTGGTGGGTTCAAACCCAGCCCTGGCCAAAAACTGCAAAAAAAAGAAAAAAAAGAAATGTTAAAAAAAAAAAAAAAAGTTTGAGGTTGCTATGAGCTGTGACCTGATGGCACTCTCCCCTAGGACAACAGAGTGAGATTCTGTCTCCAAAAATAAAATAAAATAAAGACACCTGTGCAAGAAGTGGTTGTTTAAGCCTTGGCCTGGCCTCAGAGACTAGCTTTGGATAAAACTCTCACTGAGGAAAAGCAGTTATGACCATGGCTTCCTTTTTCCACCTGGTGAGAAAGGGGGGCTCTGTGGAAAGTGGCTGGGTGGGAAGAGGCCTGGGCTGACAACAGGACTGCTTTGCCCTGCAGGGGCCTAGGCTTCACAGAACCAGCTATCCCACCCAACCAGGCTGGGCCATAGCAGCCATCTAGACTCTAGATGAGTTAGGAAGGAGCTTTCCTGTCAAGTTTGGATTCAAGGCCAGAATCAGGATGAACTCTATGATGGTGATAGTTGCTGTCGTGCCAAGGTGATGGACCCACCCATAATTAGGTGTGTACCGTGTTAATTCTTGGTCTTTGAAGATCACCTTCAAATAGAGTGTTCTTTAACAGTAATCTTTTTTTTTGTTTTTTGAATTGACTAGGTGACTTATGGTTCTAATTTCCTTCCATTGACTGTGGCTGTAACACAGTGTGGTGGTTCAGACCTCTCACCAGGCCGCTATGCTAACAAAGTCAAATTTTAAGAGAGAAATAAAATAAAGCTTTACATTGTAGATGTGGAACCACAAACTTATAAAGGGACAACAGTAACTGACAATGCAAATCTTTACCCATCCCCAGGTCAAAAACCAAATCAGGTAGTTTCATTCTTTCCCTGAGGCCACGAAGAGTGCAATTAATGAATAATCTATATGGTGCTCTGTACCACACCCAGTTTGGGCTCAGTTTCGGCCACTGTGCACCTAACCCTTGTCCTGCAATGATTTTAGGGCAGGATGAGCTCATTTACTAAGTATTCACTAACAGGGGCCTTTGGGAGCAGACAGGAAAATCTCTGCCTCTCTCTCTGATACACACACACACACACACACACACACACACGACAACAACAACAACAATAACACACTTGTGTATCAGAGAGGGACCGGTGGCATAGCAGGAAGGATGTCTCTGGACCAGGACTCAGCCTACACTTCCCACCTACTCTGTTCATACTAATCTAATTTTGGTCAAATCGCTTCCCCTGAACCTCAGTTTTCCCATCCTCAGACAGTAAAATCCCGCCTACCTCACAGGAGAGTTGTAAGAGCTGACACAGGCAGAAAGCCATTGTCAGGCAAGAAGAAATAAACCCAGTATGATGTTAAAGCCAGAGATGACTACATCCTTTTCAGGGGTGGGGAAATCACAGTCCCTGGAGCCTAATCCCATGGCACAGGCCCACTAAGCATGCATGGGATCACAGTGGCAGAGCCAGTGCCATCCCCTGCTTTGTGCCCCAGCAGGCTGGGCCAGAGTGCCATAGCAAGAAGTTACCCAGTCGGTTCAGAGTGGCTTTGATGTAGGCCCAGCCAGATGGGATGGGGCAGGATGGGACTGGTGGCCTGGGATAGAGCTGGCTCCAATAGGCCATTCAGGCCTCGCCCATGGGTGAGGGACCTGCTACAGTAGTTACTTGCAGGCAAGTGCCTGCCTGTAGGGAAAATGAAACTCCTGTTCTCTGGTTGCTGAGTCATTAAAGCATGCACACACTGACGCACGTTAGCTCATGCGCGTGTGTATACGCAGCCTCTAGTAAATACCCAAACAGGTGCACACTCACGTGGGGACACAGCACTTGTGACTATCCGGGTGAATGCAGGCTTTGGGCAGAGACATGCACACATGGGCCAACACCCGTGCACAAGCTTTACCAATGAAGCTGCACGCAGACTCCCATACTGTGCCCAGTTTTCCTTTCTTGACAGGTCTGGAAGAACCTTGGCAGTGGAGATAAGGGCTGGGGTAGGGAACGGATAGTAGTGTGGAAGGGTGAGGCAGAGGGCATTAATGTTTGTGCTGTTCCAAGGCCAGACGGCTTCATCCATGGAGACCAGCAGCCCCCTTCCCAGAAGGGTCCACTTAGCTTCCTGGGGCTCATTTCCTTCCCTGTGGGAGTGATAATGGTGACACTTGCCTGTAAGGGCTGAGGTGAGATGGAGATGTGAAGGCTGGGAAAGAGCTGTTGTCATCTGGTAATGACCTTTAGGAACCTGGAGCTGGAGGCTCAGGCCCTGGGCCTCCCATTCACTAGCTGTGGGACCTAGTGACTGGCCTTTTCTCCCTGTTTCTGCACTGGGGAGCAAGGTAGCCCCCACCTGCTGTGTTCATACAGAGAAAGCACTTAGAATGGCACACCACGAGCGTCCAAACCCGAGTTCCTATTGCAGTGTCGTGACTGTGAGCTCCAGGAGGGTTATTACCAGGCCTCTCATGGCTTCTAGACATCTTTGGGGCCAGGAGCTGGTCTCAGGTGTCAGGTCAGGCCCTAGGAGTCCCCTCAGCTGTGCAGTCAGGCTGGGGAAGGAGAGTGCTGGGAGGAGCCAGGACTGTTAATGATGTGGGGTTGCATCAATTTCAGCGGCCATGCCTGGCCCTTTGCCCCACAGCCCGCCATGTGCACTCAGGCCCAGAGTCTGGTTGATCCCACCTCTTGGTATTTCACTAACATTCCTTGTCCCCTGTCTACCTCACTGCCTGACTTCAGCCATGGTGACTATTCCTCCAGTACTCAGAGAAATCTATCTGAAAGTTGATTCTGATCCTTTCTTTCCTGCTTTACTCGGCCGCTCCCAGTTACCCTCAGAGTCCAAATTCCCGAGCAGATCTGGGTCCTGCCTCCTCTCTGGCTGTACCAGCACAGGCAGCAGCCACTTGTCATCTGCACGGGCTGGACCTGCATGGAGCAGTGTGTTAGGCAGGATGGGTAGGCTGTGCTCTGTGACAAGCAGCCCCATTTCTTGGAGGGGCCCTCCTCTGTCACATGGTATGTCAGTTGAGGGAGGCACTGTGCTCCACACAGTCCCTCAGGTGCCCACTGCTGTGGAGCTGCACCATCTGAAGCAGTGCCCTCCTTCCTTCAGCCAAAGAGTAGAGTTCCAGAGGGTCACAGGCAGGTCTGGCATGCTTCAGGCCTGGCAGTGACAGACATTGCTTCCTCCATGGCCCATTGGCCAGAACTAATGCTATGGCTGCCTAACTACAAGGGGCTGGGCATGAGGGAAGCCATGGAGTATGTGACAGGCACCCCCATCTGTGCCCTTCCCCCACTGTTCAAAGTGGGGTGGGGGTGGACTCTGGAGTGAAGCCTGCTGATTGCTCCCTATATCCTGCTCCCAGCCCAGGTCCAAGGCAGCTCCTCAGCTGCCACTAACTTGCCAAGACCCTAAGGAGGGCATTGTTCCTGCTGCTCCTTTCCTAGAGGACCCCCGGTACCCACTTCTCCCAGGACCCAGGATGGAGAAAAGGCATGCTGCTCCTTAGCAACGGGTGGCTTTTATCTTACAAACACTGACTAAATCCCTTTCTAATCTGTTTCCCTTGTTGCATTGGCCACTGGGAAGCTTGGCAGCAAATCTGAGGTCTCCCTGCTCTGTGTGGAGGACCTGGCAGTAGCTTAACCCCCTCCCCCACCTCAAATCAGGTGATTTCTTTTTATCTCCATTTTTCCTCCGTCCCTGTTGCTTTGGCCCTGGCTTTTCCAGTATTTCCTTCTGTCTTGTGTCCTCTCAATTTCTGCAAGTTTTCTTAAGTCTTTTGTAGGATCAGATGAGCATTAATTAGTCCATCCCTGCATTCTGTGCTATTTCCTGTTGCTCACAGGATAAATGATGCACTACCTGGTGCCGTGAGCAGGCTTGGCTTAAGGGTCAGGCCGCTGATCACTGTGATCTGCCTGCAGTCACACAGCCCGATCTTGTGCCTAGGAACTGAGCACAGAGAAGAGCCTCACGCCAGCCTTCTGGAGGTAGGGGGGTGGGGGAGAAGGCACCTCCTTTGTCTTGACTGGAGTCGGGCCCAGCCACACACATACCGACCCATGGGTAGTTGTGGGGGCCTGAGATGGACAGACATGTTGAGCCCTCCCACAGCAGAGCCCCAGGCCTCTCCAAGGAAGCTGCAAGGTGGTGAAGAAGACAAGAACTGACACCAGACCCCAAATCAGGATAGCCAGGGTCAGGGGCTGAGGGCAGGGAGCAGAGCGAGATGTCTGCTACTGAAGGTATCAAGAAGAACTCTCTGGAGTAGGTGGCTTAGAGGCTGGGGAAGGGGAGGATTTGGATTGGTGGAGCCAAGAATAGGAGGTAGGGAATGGGAAGGGCAAGCCAAATTAAGTGGAAAAGGCAAAGAGCCAGAGAACTGGAGATGCAACCGGAGGTGCCATGTAGGTGAGCAGGAAGAAATGGAGCTTGGAACCCAGCATGAGACCCAGCCAGAAGGCCTTCAATGCCAGGCTAAGGATTGGCCTTGCTCCTGCAAGGCAGCAATGACTGGAAGCATCCCAGGTGATAGGAGGTAGGGCAGGGGTGTGAGGAACACAGCCAGGCGTGGCATTCGCAAGGGCCTTCTGGCCAGGAGGAAGCCCTGTACTTTTGGCCACCAGGGAGGCCTTGAGTCTCACAGGCCGTTTACAATCTGCCTCCACTCACCCCTCCAGCTTGCATTCTCCCCACTTCTTACATTACCCAATTTATATGTTTTATGCATGTGTGTGATATGAATATATATATATATATTTTTTTTTCCTTTTTAATATCTCCTTACTAATCTTACCAAACCACACGTGGCTCCCCAGACAGTATTTGCTTCTGTCTCAGGGCCTTTGCTCAGGTTGTTCCATCTGCCTAGGGCACCATCCTTCAGCCCTCCTTTGTCCTGCCTACGTGGCCAATTCCTATTCATCCTTTAAATCACAGGATAAGAGTCACTTCTTCCAGGAATCCCTCCCAGACTCCCCCAATTGCCCTGCCCACAGGACTCTCCACTCCAGCGAGGGCTAGGTGTGGCTTCACGGTTTCCGAACTCCCCAGGGCCTGGCACAGGGCCTAGACACACAGTGATGCTCGGTAAATATTGAGTGAACAAATAGAAGGCTGGACGAGGAGCACGGGACGCCAAGATGCCTGGATGATAATAGTGACAGTGGTAGTGATTGCGCTCAGTGATCGTGTATCCACCATGTGCCAAGGAGACTAAACATATCTGATTTAATCCTCATGACAAGTCTGGGAGACAGATACTTTTGTCATTTCATCTTACAGACAAGAAAACGGAGACTTTAGACCCTAAATCACTTGCCATCCCCCTCATAAGAGACAATGGCAGAACTGGAGCCGGCAGGCTGGCTCCAGAGAACACATTGTCACCCAATTAGTCAGGCGGAGGGGCAGGGAGTGTGGGGCTGTCTGGTGAGATGGCAGGGAACGGAAGAATGTGGTGAATTCTCTCAGTGTTTTCTGCCTTTTTGTGTTCACGCTCAGGAGGACAAAAAGCCTTAAAACATCCCCAAATGGATTAGTGGTGTTTACACACCATCCCGCCTCATCTCACAGGCTCTTTAGAAATAACCACAATTATAACCTGTTACTTGGTCACCCTTCATTGCACGTCACTGTCCGTGTAGAGCTCATGGCCGTCCCACTCGTGCCCTCTGCTGTACTGTCCAGGTGAGCTCTCTGTGTGTCTCAGGATCAGGGCGGTGAGCTTCACACCTTCTTGTGCTTGTCTCCCACAGATGTCATGGCACCCCCAGTACCGGAGCTCCAAGTTCCGCCACGTCTTTGGCAAACCAGCCAGCAAGGAGAACTGCTATGACTCAGTGCCCATCACCCGCAGCGTTCACGACAATCACTTCTGTGCTGTGAACCCCCACTTCATTGCGGTTGTGACTGAGTGTGCTGGCGGGGGGGCCTTCCTCGTCATCCCCCTGCACCAGGTAAGGACACCTGGTAATTCCCATGCCCCAATAGCTCTCTGAAGGCAGCATAGGACAAAGTATAAAGACTCTCAGTTTCTAGTGCCCTGTGTGGGTCGAGTTCAGCCCTGCCTATTAAGTACTAGCTGTGTGACCTTGGGTAAGTCATTCCACTGCTTGGAGCTCTGGTTTCCTCACTGGAAAAAATATACCTAACCTGAGATTTAGCTTCTAGCAATTGTCATGGCTACTCCTAGCACCTCTTTGCAAAATAACTCTGCAAATTAATTCACATCTGAGTAAAATATAATTTTGAGTGCTTTCTGGGCTAATAGGAAATTGGGGAAATCTCCAAAGCCACCTCCTCCACTAAAAAAATGGAGGGGGGAGGAACACTGAGCCAAAACTAGCCAGGAGAGGTAAACAGTAAGCAAACAGGAAGAACGGGCTTGTCCTGCAGCAAAAGTTAGAGTATAGATTGGACCATATACAATTGTTGACCTGCTATTTGGCCCTCAAAAAGTGACAGTTTTGTATGGATTAACCTAAAGTGAATCTTTTGGGGATATCAACCATGAATCTCTGCCTTAAGGCAGAACACCCTAAGGGATGGATCTTGGGTTGATAGTGTCCCTGGTTCACAGCACAAGCAGATATGAAGCCTCTTGGGAGGAAAGTGTCCCCAGTGTGGACAGGCTTCCCACAGACTAAGGTCAGGGAAATGTTAATTAACAAAGATCACCAAACATGTACACCACCATAAGAGTCAACTGAAACTACAGATAGCAGACTTAGACCCCCAAAGGAATTTCCAAGTTAAAATCATAAATATATCTGAGAATCTTACAGATCAGACTTTCTGATTACAGTGCAATTGAGTTAGAAATTTTTTTTTTTTTGAGACAGAGCCTCAAGTTGTCACCCTGGGTAGAGTGCCTGGCATCACAGCTCACAGCAACCTCCAACTCCTGGGCTCAAGTGATTCTCCTGCCTCAGCCTCCCTAGTAGCTGGGACTACAGGCACCCGCCACAACGCCTGGCTACTTTTTGGTTGCAGCCGTCATTGTTGTTTGGCGAGCCCTGGCTGCATTTGAACCTACCACCTCAGGTGTATGTGGCTGGCTCCTTAGCTCCTTGAGCCACAGGCACTGAGCCTGAGTTAGAAATTAATAACAAAAAATAAATGTTAAATTTCCGTTCATTTGGAAATTTAAAAACCTATTTCTAAATAACTTATAGACCAGAGATGAAATCAAAATAGAAATTTTAAAATACTTGAAAGTGAATGATAATGAAATATATGCAAAATGTGTGGGATAAAAGGAAAGTAGTAACTACGTCCAGAAAAGCGCAAGTGCTTATATTGGAAGGGAGAAAGGCTGCAAATTAATGACTAAATATTTAAGTAAGGAGTTATAAAAAAAAAACAGAGTAAATCCAAAGAAAATTTGAGAAAGGAGACAATAAAAAGCAGAAATCAATGAATGAGAATGTAGAGATACATTTTAAAAGATCAAAAAAACAAAAAATGGTTCTTAGGAAAGACTGATAGACAAGCCTCTAGAATAGAGAGACTGATCAAGAATAAGAGAGAGAAGGGGCAAATAACATCAGGAACAGCAGATAATATAGCAGAGCTTTAAAATCTCGTAAGTCACTATTATGAGGAATCATCTGCCGATAAATTTGAAAGTGTTGACAATACATACATAAAGGGAAATTCTTTTAAAAATATAACTTGTCAATACAGATTCAAGTAGAAATAGAAATCCTGAGTAGTCCTGTAACTATGTTAAAAATTGAGCAATAAAAATTTCCTTAAAGAAAATAACAGAAGGAAAAGACCAACTATAGAGTGAGAAAGGATATAATGGACTTGACAAATGACTCATTTCTTGAATGTATAAAGTTGACCCAAAAAACGAAAAAACTAAACTGGCACTTCACAGTAGAGAAAATTCAAATGCCTAATAAACACTTGAAAAAGTACTCAGCCTCATTAGTAAACCATTGAAATGCCACTGCAGATCATCAAAAATGTGAATGTCTCACAGTAGTAAGTGATGGCAAGGATACAGAGCCATGTAAACTATCAGAAACTTCTGATGGAAATGGAAACTGACACGCAGGTTTTTTTAAAAAAGAGGAAAACAGACATACCTGTGACCTGGAATACCATCCACTGCTAGGTATATGCCATGCAGAAACCTGTGCTTATGTGCACCAGAACAGAAGTATAAGGAACTGAATAGGACCATCATTCATAATATTGCAAAACTGGAAAAATACATATGTACAATATCATAAATAAATTATCGTATATTCATACAACCATGCAAAGACACACATTTGGTATATTATATATTATATACCAAAATATATACAGAGGGTGCAAAAAATGTAAACACATTTTAAGAAAGGGAAAAACTATTAAATTTTTAATACTCAAGTCACATTTGATGTCTGCAATTATAGGTGCTCAATGTGACTGGTATTCATCTTTTGTTATCAATATATATTGAGTATTATAACTTTAATACAGTTTTTTCCTTTCTTAAAATATGTATACCTTTTTTGGCACCCTCTGTATATACAACAAGATGATTGAATCATAAAGATAATGTTGAGTAAAACAAGCTGAAGAAATTATGGAGTATTATCATTCAGTTTACCTAAAATTAAAAACAGGCTATGTTAAACTGTATCTTAATAGTTGTACAATTAGTAAAATTTTAGAGAAAAGCCAAGAAGAGAGACTATCAAGAAGACCAGGATAATAATTACCCCTGGGGGCTCAGCACCCATAGCTCAGTGGCTAGAGCGCTGGCCACATAAAGCCACATACATTGGGGTTAAAGGGTTCGAATCCATCCAGGTCTGATAAACACCAATGACAGCTACAACAACAACAAAAAAATAGATGGGCATTGTGTTGGGAGCCTGTAGTCTCAGCTCCTTGGGAGGCTGAGGCAAGAGAATTGCTTAAGCCCAAGAGTTGGAGGTTGCAGTGACTTGTGACGCTACTGACATTCTACCTAGAGTGACATAGTGAGACTCTGTCTCCAAAAAAAAAAAAAAAAAATTATGCCTGGGGGACAGGGAGGGTTATGATTAGAAAGCATCTCCCATGTGCTGGTAATGGTTCATGTCTTGGCCTGGTAGAGTGGCAGTTATAGGCAATTTGTATTCCAACAATTAAGTAAGCTGATAATTTACATACTTTACACATTTTTGCATATTTGTTATATTTTACGTGTACATACACATAAGAAAGACTCCAGACCTAAATGATATTTGAGGTAAGTCCTACAAAACTTTCAATGTAGGCTCAGTGCCTGTAACTCAACAGCTTAGGCACCAGCCACATACACCAGAGCTGGCGGGTTCGAATCCAGCCCAGGCCTGCCAAAGAATGACAACTAGAACCAAAAAATAGCCGGGCGTTGTGGTGGGCACCTGTAGTCCCAGCTACTTGGCAGAAGAGTAGCTTGAGCCCAAGAGTTGGAGGTTGCTGTGAGTTGTGATGCCACAGCACTCTACCTAGGGCGACAGCTTGAGGCTCTGTCTCAAAAAAAAAAAAAAAAAAAAATCAACTTTCAAGGAACAAATTCTTCCAAAAATAGGACAAAAGGCACTGGCCCCATAAGGTGGCAGGTTCGAGCCCAGCCCTGGCCAAAACTGAAAAAAAAAAAAAAAAAAAGGACAAAAAAAGACTACTCCTTTCTTTGTTCTGTGAGACTAATGCAACCTTGGTACCAAAACCAATCAAGGACAGTATGAGAAAGAAAAGATATAGCTCAATCTTATTCATGAAGGTGAACACTAAATGAGAGTCAGTCTAACAGTGAATAAGAAAAGATACATTCTGGGCTCGCCACCTGTGGCTCAAGCAGCTAAGGCGCCAGCCACATACACCTGAGCTGGTGGGTTTGAATCCAGCCAGGGCCTGCCAAACAACAAAGACAGCTGCAACCAAAAAAAATAGCCAGGCGTTGTGGTGGGCGTCTGTTGTCCCAGCTACTTGGGAGGTGGAGGCAGGAGAATCGCTTGAGCCCAGGAGTTGGAGGTTGCTGTGAGCTGTGATGCCAGGCACTCTACCCAGGGCAACAGCTTGAGGCTCTGTCTCAAAAAAAAGAAAGAAAGAAAGAAAAGATACATTCTGATCAAGGTGGATTGTTTATTCTAGCAATTAAAGGTGGTTTAATATCAAATGAAAGAAGAAAAGCCGCATGGTCATGTCCATAGATGCAGAAAGAACACATGGTAAAGCTCAGCGCCCATCCAAGAGAAAAATCTCAGCAAACTAGGGGTGGGGGCTGCACTAATCTACAGCAAACAGCACTGTAAAACTTTTTATTTTGAAACAATTTCAACCCTACAAAATTTGCAAATATCGTTGAACTCCTGATTATCCTTCATCACTTGGTACTGTTTTTTGCCAGATTTGCATTTATCTCTGTCTGTGTTTAGAAACAGAGAGCAGTTACAGAGATCACCCTTCACCCCTAAATACTGTCCTTCAGTCTACATCTTCTATGAACAAGGAGATGCTCTTATTTAACCACATTCTGGGAATTTAACATCAATACAATGTTAATTTTATAACAGACAAACCCAATTCAAATTATGTCAGTTGTCCCAATAATGTCCTTTAAAATAGCAATTTTTTTTCCTGATCTAGAATCCATTTCAGGACCACACATTGCATTGAGTTATCCTGTCTCTTACTCTTCTTGATTTCATTTATTAACATTTTTTTTTTTTTTGTAGAGATAGAGTTTCACTTATAGCCCTCCGTAGAGTGCTGTAATATCACAGCTCACAGCAACCTCTAACTCCTGGGCTTAGGCGATTCTCTTGCCTCAGCCTCCCAAGTAGCTGAGACTACAGTCACCTGCCACAATGCCCAGCTATTTTTTTGGTGCAGTTTGGCCGGGGCCGGGTTTGAACCCGCCACCCTCGGTATATGGGGCCGGCACCCTATTCACTGAGCCACAGGTGCCGCCCAACATTTTTAAGGAGTAAAAGCCAGCTGTTTTATAAAATGTTTCTAAATTTGGATTTATTAAATTGTTTCCTTGTGATTAGACTCATTTATGTATTGTAGGCAAGAATATTACATGAGTGGTGGCATATATGTCTTAGGTAATTGCATCATAGGACATGCAATATCATTTTGCCCCCTGACAGTTAACTTTGATCTCTTTGTTAAATAGTGCAAACAATGTTTGTAAAGGAGAAATATTGGAAGTATCCCTTTAAAATTAGGAGTGAGATAAGAAGGCCGTGGCCTACACAGTAAGACTAAAAAAGTAAGTTAAAGGTATTAGGATGGGAAAGGAAGAAATAAATTGCTATTATTTATGTATGTGATTGTCTGCATAGAAACCCAAGAGAACATATTGTCAAATTATTAGAAAATAAGAGTGTTTGGAAGGTAGCTGGATACCAAAATCAGAATACAAAAATGAATTACATTTGTATATACCAGGAACATTTAGAAAATGTAATTAAACTCTTGCAAAGACTAAAAGAAATTTGGATACTAGAAATAAAGAAGCAACACTTAAAACAAGATAATTATAGAGCATTATTGAAAGACTAATATTAAAGATGACCTAAATAAGTGGAAATAGGTACCATATACATGGATAGACATTTTTCCCCTCCTCCAAATTTCCACAGCATTCTCCTTTTTAAAATTAAATTAATATTTTTTTTTGAGCCAGAGTCTCACTCTGTTGCCCAGCCTATAACTGCAGGGTATCAACCTAACTTACAGCAACCCCAAACTCCTTGGTTCAGGTGATCCTCCTGCTTGAGCTTCCCACGTAGCTAATTGTTCTATTTTTAATAGAGATGGAGTCTTGGTCTTGCTTGGGCTGGTCTTGAACTTCTGAGTTCAAGAGATGTTCCCACCTCAGCCTCCCAGAGTGCTAGGATTACAGATGTGAGACACCCAGCTACTGTCCTTTTTAAATCAATTCTCAGGTACCTAGTCTCCTGAGAAGCTTTCTCCTTTCTTGGGACCTATTCCACAGTGTATTTTTTTCTTAGGACACAACATCCTGGCTACTTTGAATTAGAGTCATTTATGTTCTGCTTATACCTCCTAATGTACTTGGAATGGGGCAAGAGAGAATCAGTACTTTATTTACTCATATGTTACATTGTGGATGTATAATTGGTGCTCCTAAATTTTCATGGGCAGCAAGTTACCTCATGGTTGTTCATCGAAGTAAATAGGGAGGCATAATAACAAAGGGAGTGGCCTGAGCAAAGGCATGGAGGTGAGACTGCCTCCATATCCAGGGAGCAATGCAGAAAGCAAATATTCAACCTGCAAGGGAGAGGAAAGGAAATGCCCTGGGGAACTTGCCTGGGGCCTGGTAAGAAGGGCCTTGAAGGCCAGTGTGAGACACAAGAGCTGTTATTCTAGAGAGAGATAAATATTTCAAGCTGGGGAGAAACAAGTGCAAAATGGGGTTTACAGAAAGACTTGCAGGTCAGAGTGGAAGGACTCCTAGAGATGGCTCCCTTGGCTGCTTGTTTCTTCCAAGCTCCAGATTTTACCCACCAAACAAAACGCATTCTTAATTAACTAATTAATTAATTGCTTTTTCTAATTTTTATTACTAAAACAGAGCTGTCACAGTTTCTAACTCACATGAATTATTCAGTGTAAATAGGTACAAACAACTGATAATAAAGACAATAAACTGGTTTGATGTGATGGAGTGTGACATGAGCAGGGACCTAGTTTTAGACAGGATGATCCACGAAGGCATTTCTGGAGAGGTGACCTTTGAACAGAAAACCACTTAAAACTCTATAGGCAGAGTGTTCCAGCAGCACAAACAACCAGTGTAAAGTCCCTGAGGCAGAAATGGTTTGGGTATGTTTGTACGTGGTCACGTGAGCAAAAGTGGTGGGAGATGAGGTCAGATTGAGAAGTAGGGTTAGGAGGCTCAGGGCCTGTAGCACAGTGGTTACGGAGCCAGCCACATACACTGAGGGTGGCAGGTTCGAACTCAGCCCAGGCCAGCTAAACGGCAATGACAACTGTAACAAAAATAATAAAAAATAGCCAGGCATTGTGGCGGGCGCCTGTAGTCCCAGCTACTTGGGAGGCTGAGG
>CAUYQV010004192.1:0-14013 GCA_963574575.1 Galagoides demidoff
GGAGAATGAAATCAAAGTGATATGGATCTGGGAGTGAAATACAGTTTCCCTGGCCGCCAGCAGTGTGATGCCTCTATAATAAAGATTGCAAAGTTAATAAAATACAGAAAGAGGAAGAGACTCTAACTACCTAGAGAGCTCGCTGTAGGTGAACCCTAACGCTGAGAGTGGGGCATCAGATAAAACCTACCTGCTTGAAACAGAGAACTGTGGAAGAGATAAGAGCTCTAACTCTAACTCTGATCAACAAGAAAGAACTGTCTGAGAATTTGAAAAATAGCCAGAATTTAAGGTGAGGTAAATTTAACAAAGATGTATTTTACAGCTATCATAAAGTCACATATACTGTATTTTCCCACTTTTTTGTCACCTGTCTCTTCTCTTAATTTATATAAGTATAATCTCCTCTAGATTGTTACTTATGAAGGGGAAATGTTGTATCTTCCACACCTTTGTCTCTCTCATAGCATGTAACCAGAGCCTTTCACCTAGGGATCAGTTAACATTTAATGACTAAATAAGAGGAAATACATGGAGAAGTATAAATGGAAAAAAGGGGCCTGCCAGTGTCAGTTTGCTGGTGAAATCTGAACGATCTAGTAATTTTCAGACATGCTAGGTTAAGGGAGAGGAAATGATTTAAAAGGGCAAAGCATTCTGGTCCTGGTGTTTAGGGAAAATAGGCACTTTTTGTAGGAATAGGATGTCATTCATTCATAGGCACTGGTTTCAGAACCTAGAAGATAAATGTGGTTGACTGTGGATGTTTGGTGAAACAGTCAACTAGAAAAATCCATGCCTAGGTGATTCTGGAGCCCAAGAGAATATTGCAATTAGATCTGGAAGAAGCAACTTAAGGTGAGGAAAAGGTTATCATGAATGAAAATTTCAATTAAAAAAAAAAGAAGAAGAGAAGAAGGTGATGAAGAAAAGTTAGTATTATGAGTATCACAGAAGGGTGAAGAAGAGACAGAAATTTCTTGAAGGAGCACATGGCCAGCCACGTCAAATGCAACAGTGTCAGAAAAAATGAGAAAATGCTGTTTGCCCTTGTAAGGAGCAAATTCAAGAGCTCCTCAGAGGTGTGATAGCCTCTGAGAGAGGCTGAAGCATCTGAAAGTCTTAAGAAAATAAAGACAGTGGGTATGGACCACTTGCAAGAACAAGAATTGTTGAGAAAGGCCTTAACATGTGTTTGTGGTATGAATGAATGAACAAAGGAAGTGATCAAATGAATAGGTCCAATCAGGTGTGGACCTACTGAAGCTATAAGACAGAAAAGATGGGCCATCAAACACCTGACCTGGGAGGGACTCTCTAGACAGCATGAAGTCCAACACTCCAATGTCAGCTAGGAGGAGACTCAAAATGGGTAAGTAGATATAGCTCAAAGTCACCCAGCGAGTTAGTCTCAGGACAGAGATTTAAATGAAGGTCTCCATTCTCCCAGGTGGGTTGATCTTCCCACTCCGCTGCCTTGGCAACATGAACATTATGCCTGGCAAATAAGAAACTAAAAGAAAAGAAACCATGTTTACGTTGCTTCATTCTTTCTAGTTACTTCTTTTTAGCCAACCTATCATGCTTCATGCAGACACAATGCTCATCCTTTTCCAATTTGTCTTTAATAAGCTTCAGACAAATAGGTTTCCATGGGAAATGTGGCTTTCCAATGTTTCCAAGGTTATTGGATGAAAACTTCAAGTTTTCCTCTGTCAAATTTACATTCACTCTGTTATGAATGCACGAGGCCCTACAGGGCCAAATTCACATGTAGAGACGTCAGGAGGGACAGCATTGGTAGGGAAACAGCTTTTCCTCTTATTTTCACACGGAAAGTGTCTGCACAGCCAAAGCGGGCTAAAAGGAAGGACTGGGTGATAACCTGCCAACCTAAGCAGTGTAAATATCCAATTCAGTAATTCGGGGCTCAGGGCAAAGAAAAACAGTTTCTGTGCCCCGGCCAAGCTCCCCATCATGTTTGAGAACTTCTCCAGGACCTAGGCCTGGGGGTCTCAAGTATCCCAAATGGTGGCTTTGCCAAGTTGGCACAGAATTATATGAGGCGTCTGCCCAGTAGCATATTGGACTCCATTCTCCTTTCTGCTCCAGTCCTCCAGGTTACTAAAAGGATATTTAGGAAGGAACACTCCCTGTGTGCAGCCACTAGGGGACCATTCAGTGGGCTGCCACACTAGTAATGCAATGTCTGGGTCTGGTTAACACAGACTCACTGGCAGAGTCCCGGACACTATGGTGATAGGGAATTAGCAAGGCATGGTTATCTACAAGGCGTTTTTATTACTTCATGTGTTGGCTTCAGTTACTGATTGGCTTCAACCCATTCTAGTGGAAGAAGATATTTCCCATCATTAAGTCATTTTATGCTTTGCTTGGGTTGTCACCTCCACGAATCTGAGTCCAGACTTCTCAATTAAAATGGAAGAGTGATTTTCAGTTATTTCCCCCATGTACAAAAGCATCAGGCTTCGTGGTTTCTTTATGTCCGATTTACCGGGAAGATAACACTGACTACTTACCTTCTTCAGATCAGGAAGAAACTTGGAAATTTAGAATTATTTTTTTAATATCCATACTTACTTTCTTAAGTTTCTTTGGCCCTGCTACCCCTACCCCAGAGACATAACGTTTAACCATTTTCAACAGGACTAAATCTACTTCTACAGGAATAAGGAAGTATTCTAATGGGGCTGCCAACACTTACCCACCTGAAAACCAGGTTATACCCTGGTCTAAATACTTGGGTAAATATTTATTCTGATTTCCTTATTTCCTTTTTATTTCCCATCACCAGCCTGGGAAAAAAAAAAGTAACCATATTGGAGACAAGCTGGGAAACTCTGCCTCTTCACAAAACTGACATAAACCTTGTCAGACCAGTAATATATTCAGCATCCCCCAGTCAGCAATGCAAAAATGGTCCCTGGGTTCAAGGCTATGATACATTAGACTATAATTTGGCTGGAGTTTCTCTCTCTGTTATGGAGAACAAATGCATTTTTGAATGACTCGAAGAAGAGGTCATGCTATTACTTATGATGGGTAAACTCAAAAAGGGTCAGGAAAAAAAAAAAAGTTCAGATAAGCCCCTGGAAAGTATGTATGTTCTTTCAAGTCTAATCTCATTTTTAGGTCTCTCTCTCTTCACTTCCAGGGCAGGAAACTTGGCTGCCACCTGGGTCTCTATATGTGACTCGTGAGATTTCAGACAGTCGCTACATCCCTTCTGTCCCCAGTTACTCCACTTGTGGCGTGTGGAAAACACGACCTCCCTTAGGCCGTGGGGTACAGTGAAAAGTTGTTGCTGTTGTTGTGATTGATGGTGGATGTTTATTGCTTAAAAGCTGGAAATCTGGCCATTTTCCAAGAGCTTGGAGATGGCTGGGTGACAGGGTTTTCTTCTAAGCATACCACATTGCTACGTAAAACAAAAGAAAGAGCTTTGTGCTTAAAGCTTTTCCATCTTTTCAGTGTCTTCCCTTGTCTGTTTCATGTACAGGCTCTTGTCAACAAGAAAACCAATTTAAGTTCTTTACTGAGGAGCTCAAGTTCCCACTTCCTATCACCAATTAAGCAGTACATTTAGAGAGAAAGCAAATATGCCTTAAATATTCTTAACCAAACCCTACAGCACTACACGCTATTTGCAGTCAACTCTGTCCTAATTAAACCAGGTAAAAGGAGGATTGGAAAAATCGTACAATTACATGGAAAATCAATCTTGCCCATTTTGACGGGCTTAGAATACACTGGAAGAAATCATGACTGACAATTAACTTTTTGTGTGTGTGTATTCACATATTTTTGTACATGTGCTATAGGTGAGCCAGCTTCTAAGTCGTGGCAATCCTTGTCCACGTTCACTGGTAGAAACCTGGTAAGATATGTGAGGGACAGGTTTAGCCCCATCTGTGAACAGCCTCACAGTCATCAGAGCAAGTCTTGGCTGTGCACCCTTCAGCCTACACCAAGTTTCTTTGACTTGAGAAACAGTCACAGTCCATCTGCTGTGCAAATACACAAATACAAAACCATCACCCGTTTCATTAGGAACTAGTCCCCACCAGGATACAACAGTCCTTTCACCTTTAAGGTGAGGAATGAATGTTGTCATTGTCCACTGGGCTCCTGACTGAGGCCTTTCCTGGACAACAAATGGAGTCTGCCTTGGCTCCAGGAAGCCACTGGGCCAGTGGTACCCCCAGGAAGTTCTGTACCCAGGGCCAAAACAACATATGCCAATTCCCAGCCTTCCTTCTGTTAGATCCTCAGCTGACCATGTCCTACAACATCGGGGGACTCACACCTGGTAATGAGAACTAAAGACGCTCGTGGAGGTGAGATCACTCACCACTTCCAAACATCCAGCACATCTATACCACTTCATGGAAAGTAAATCGCTCCTCGGTGTCATTCTCAAGGCTAAAGTTTTCACATTTAGTTTGTAAACCAGAAACTTCCTAAGGTGTCAGGCTGACTTCACAGAATTTTGTATATTTCAAAATTTTTTATTAATCACCAAGTATTACTTTTGCCACTAGGGAAAAAAAAGGAATGTTCTTGCATTTTACATGAGTCTGCTCTAGGCTCATGCACCACCAAAGGCATTAAAGAAGAGCCTCTGATAAGTGTATGAGATACCCCTGGAGGGACTAAAAACCCCTGTAACAGGGATTATCTCTGGGAAGAAACTTGGGCGCTAGAGAAGGGGACTCCTCTAAAATGCTCACCGACGGAAGAAGAAGAGGCAGAAAGGAGGCAAGTACAATTATTTTGTGAGAGACACACATTTTGTTTTAAAACAAAGACACAGCTCTAATTTCAGACATAGGCAAAAGTTTCCTAGTTGCATTATTTTAAAAAAAAAATCAATCTGGCTATTGGGAAAGGTCAATTTTAATAGTCTAGAATGTAGATCTTTAAATGCCTTATCAACCTACTCTATTTTCTCCTTCCCTGACGTGGTCTGGAATAGTTTTCTCTCTCTCTAGTGGACTCATCCATTGAAAAGATACAAGATCCCACACCGACCCTGATGGGTATACAAACAGGACCTGTTCTTCCTGCCACTAGGTATATGTTCTACCTAATTCACTCAATCTTTCTTATTAGGGTTTTCATTCATATAATTTATCTACTTTTTTCCTTTCTTCTCAAATAACATTTATTAAGTACTTACTATATTCTCTCTTTATTGAGTGCTTATTAGGCATCAGGAACTCTCCAAAGCCCTTCATGTTTGCTATCTCCCTTAATCTGCAGAACAACCTTCTAAAGTACCATTATTATCTCCATTTTGCAAATGAGAAAGGCAAATATTAGGCAGATGATGTACCTGGCATCATACACCTAGCCCAGACCGCCCACTATGACCTCCCCCTCTTTATGAGCTTGCCTCATTCCTTAATCTTTTTATTCAGTTTCATTTTTTGCAAATTTCTGTTCATTATCTAACATGCTCATATTATTTCTCTTTTCCCCTGACCTTGGGGTGTTATCTTTTGTTTTCTTTGCTGAGATCCAATGTACAAATAGGTCCCCTTTCTCACTACTCAGACTCATGCTGAGGCCACTGCCATAACCACCATAACCATGAGCTATGTATTTGGAAAGGAGGTGATTTCCTACATATATTTCAACCTTGTCAGTGCATAAAAATGGTGCTTATCCCAAAGCGAGATGTGAACTGTTATCAAATATCTTTATAAAGTAGTGGGAAGAGAGGGCATGTACTTGACTACACACCAGTGTCTAGCTGGCGTTGGTAAGTTAGGAGAACACAGAGGTTTTTTCTTAAGAAATGGAACTTGTATACTTGAGGGTCATGCAAACAATATTCTTCCATGAGCAAATGCTCATATTTTTAATGCCAAAATATCAAACTTTGCAAAAATGTTAAGCAGAAAACAGCATTCCACTATAGAGCAGCTCTTGTTCTATTTACTTCAACTATATTGTTGAGAAGGTTGTTATTGTTGTTATTATTTTATTATCATAGTCATTATTCAATAGCCAATAGAGGAGAAGGAGAACTTGAAGGGAGAAGATCAAAATTCCCCCAAATAAAACTTTGTAAGGTTTTTAAGCTTCGTTTTTATAATAAGCAAGCTTTGCTCCTAAGCTTACACCTCAGGAACTAAGGAAGACAACAGGTGGTCCTAGAACAAGAGAAAAGCAGGTGTAGCTAGAATTCATTTATCAAAAGGCTAAAGGGAGGAAAAGTATTTCTGTCTAAAGACAGACACATGCGTGGACACAGACACACCAACCTCCTTTACACCAGAAGCCTTGGCCTGCAGAGCCCATAACAGCCACTGCCTTGCATGACATCACCGCATCTCGGATAACATGTGGTGGAGACTTCACTGCATGGATCATCTATGACCACAGATTCGTCTCTGCCCCTGCCCACCCTTTTCTCCACAGCGAGCCAAGCTTGTGTGGCGCTTGCGCTGCTCAGCCTGTGTGCTTAATGCATTCATTAAACAGGGAGATTGGCAATGGTTTCCTATGTTCCTCCTTATTTAAAAAGAACAAGTTAATCTCCCCTTTGGGGGGCAGCAGGGAAACCGAAAACCACACCATCCTCTTTAAGAGTCCTGTGCTCAGTCCTCTCTTGTTGACAGGTCTGCTTTCATAATTTTATTGTCATGGCTTTGGAGCAGATTTTAGAGAGGTAGAGTTAGTTGATGGAAGGGTGGAAATGAGAAGGAAGATGGGGCTGGAAAACAGTAGGGGGGCGGGGGAAGGAAATCCGAGCGCCTGATGGATGGCGAGCCTTTTATCAGATATGTCTCCTTTCCTCCTGGAGTACCCATCATATCACACAAACTGCTTCTGAAGAGCCCTCCATTTACCCTCTCCCCTAATTAAATGTGCACTTCATTAATGTAAATTGGGGGTTTAATGCTCTTGTTGAAATTCTGAAGAAAGTGCTATGGCCTTGCGAAATGCTTAAGCATCATTGCAAATTAGATTAGGGACCAAGAAAGGCAGTAAAATTAGAATGATAATGGCTGATGTGGCTTCCTGACAGGCATGACTATTCAGGGATCAATGGAATGGAGAACAGTTTCCCGAGCCCGAAGTGAAAGGCAGGGACAAACGTCAGCCTACAGATGTGGCTTTTGGAAGCACTTTCAATTAGTTTAATTTGGTAAATGGTGGGGATTTAGAGGCTCTCAGCCAGTCATACAAGACAAGAATACATTGAAATGTTTTTCACTTTTTAACATAAAATAGGATCGGCTTTAGATTTGCATTTCTCGAACAAGAAGATGGAGTGGGGTGGGACGGGGAGGGGGGCAGGGAAAGTTTCCAAAGTGTCTTACCAACTCTGCTTTTGAAAATGGAAATGACTTTTATAAGCTTGGACTGAAACCTTCCACAGAGGCGGAAAGGGGAGAATAAATGTACCCCTTCTGTTTCTCAGGGAGGCCTTAAATCCTGAACACATCAACGCGCAGCTGAAACAGGTTGTCAGGAGCGGCGGTGCGGGTGGGGGAGGGGGAGCGGGCCATGAAATACACTCAACCCCATCCATCATTTCTTAGGAGAAAGGTGTTTTTCATTTAAAAAAAAAAATACTACTTCTCAGCTACCTCTTTTACTATCTCTGCTCAAAAAAGAAAAATTAGGTTTTTAAGTGTGCCACGAAAGAGGAATATTCACAACTCTGTCCCACAAATACTACCCCCCCGCCCCCGCCCCGGGCACACGCGCAGGCGGCTGCGCACCCGGGCACCAGCGCGCAGCAGCGGACATTCAGCGCGCTCCCCCGGTAGCTACTCTGGAGCAAGGCGCTCATTTCGTTGGTGCTAAGCGAGTCTTTTCCTTTTTGTTCCCTCCAGCTAACTCCGCCCCACCCCCAGACCCCTGGTGTCCTCGCTGGAAAATAAATTGGCACTAATCTGGTGACCGGGGACGTTTACAGGCAGGACAGCTTCTGTGCACAAAGACCTCCTTCAGAGGTGCACATTTTGACTACAGGTCCCGCCTTGTGTTCCCAGAACGCTGTCAAGCTCGACTTGGACCTCCTCCCTGAAGGCGTCTGCATCTTTCATGAGTGAAGAGGAAGGAGATGATGCGTCAGAAGCTGCGGTAAATATTACCAGGTCCCCAGGGGCTCCCAAAGCCTGTTCAACCTCGTGCGCTGGCGCAGCGATTCGCCTCCCAAGTCCACGCGTTCTTCCTACCGCTTCACCAAACGTTTGCTAATAGGCTCGCCTCTCTCTCCTGCTGTGTTAATATCGCCAGTCAGCTGCAAGCTTGGAAATCGACAAAACCCACAGTGAAAGAAGAGATCCTGCGTAAAGGAAGGAGCGGTCGCCACAGGCAGTGGAAAGAAGCCAGGGCAGTGGTCTGCTCAGCACGTAGATTGCCCCCATAATCAACTGGTGGCTAGCAGTTCTCAGCGCCATGGTGAGGATGGTAGCAGGTCCTTGCTGTTTCAAGCAAAACCACGCTTTATGGGCTTTAGAAGGCCTCATTCATAAAGGCTACTTGTCTCCCACAAAACATCCAGATGAGAAGCAGGAAAAATAAATTCCAAGTAAATTATTCCAATTACATTATTAATATCTATCATAAAATATTTGTACGGTTCTTTGCTGTTTTCCAAGCACATGGATAAACGTAACTCATTTGATGTGTAGCAAGATCTTCAGAGATGGGACTGAATCATTCTTTGTATTTTACAGATGAAGAAAATAGGGTACAGAGGTGACCAGTTACTTTCCCAGAGACACAGATCTAGTAAGTGGCAGAGGAGAAATTAAATAAAAGTCTTATTTTTCTAATAACTTGAGTATTGTTACACAAGTGATAGATCGGTACTGTGAAAATTTTGCATATTAACGCAGAGATGTACAAAGAAGAAAGTAAAGTACACAACTACTAAAAGTATCTTGCAAACATTCTTTTGTGTATCTTTCTTTGCTTATAGATAGGTGAATGGTGATCATAATATTAAATAAACTAACTCACAGACGCTGAGATCTTAACCACCGGCTGCCGGCTATCTTGAATATTGTTTGCATTTACTCCTCAGAACCACCTTTTAAGGTAGATAGAGCTTACAGATGAGGGAGGTGGGGCTAAATTCACCCAACTGTGAATCTTCCTTACAAGAACGCCACAGCGAGCATATGAGCAGGAATCTGCTTTTTCACACAATAATATGTCATAAATACTTTCCACGTCTGTATCCCATCGTGTTTCATGGCAATATATATACACATATATTCATTGTATATAAACATCATAAGTTAATTAACAAGTCCTCTATTGATGGACTCTCAGTGCTTTTTTAGTGCTGTTAATTTTTTCTGTTGTAAACCACACAATGATGACAATCCTGAGCGTACCTTCTTTGAAAGGTGAGCTCCTTGGGATTAGTTCCAGACAGGAGAAGTGAAGCAAAACTCAATTCTCCACTCCTAGGGCTTCACTTGAACAGCAAAACCCAAAACAAGCAAAAACCCCTTCAAGTCTCCTGCTTCCTGGTTTCCTGCCCTCCCCCTACTCCGTCTCATGCAGCGCAGATAAAGCCTTGATGATGGACATCATATAAACTCATTAGCTGACAGGCTGGAGGCTTTCGGGTTTTGCATTAAAGTATGTTTCCAATTGGTGATCATTGCTTCAAGTAAACCCATACGTAGAAAGTTTCTGCCTCTCTGGGCAGAGAATTTCCTAAAGGTATAGTCCAGCACGCCAGCACTATGAGAAGAGACAGAGGTAGCCATTTTGTTCCTGCCCATCATTCCAAACATTTGATTGGATAGGTACTATGGAAACAACACCCTCCTCCCCCTGCCCCAATCGCTCTATGCCCTGGAGAAGCTCACAGACACGTGAGACAGAGACGTGAAGGGGCAACTACAGAGGAACATGATACCTGCGGTGATAGAAATAGTCACGTGATTCTCAAACAAACTCTGCCCTCGGCCCAGCTGCTCGACTCAGAGAGGTCTTCCAACAAAGAAGACAGCTGGAAAACCCCTCAAGGAGGAGCTGGAGTTGCTCAGGCAACGGGTGCTAGACCCATAGCTCTATTCAGGGAGCCCTGGCCTGATATCCACTCCCTCCAGACCCTGCGGCCCCTCCTCCTCCTTGCCCCTAGGTCCAGGTGTCCTCAAACTATAGCCACATGCAGCCCACCTAGGACATCTATCCAGCCCACCAGGTGTTTTTGCTGCTGCTGCCTGTCCTGCTTAGCAGCCAATTTGTCCCGGGACCCGCAGTCCAACCCTCCAAGGGTTTGAGGGACAGTGAACTGGCCCCCTGTTTAAAAAGTTTGAGGACCCCTGTGCCTAGCCCAAAGGGTGGGCAATAATGATTTCCCACCTAGTGGCTTCAGAGTACTAAACTATTATTTTCAAAAAGCTTCCCCTGTCCTTTAATAAACTCTCTTCAGATTACCTAGTTTGGCATGAAATCTGTTTCCTGCCAAGGCTATGGCCGATTCAACACATGTACATAAAGATTAAACACAGTTCTACAGACCTCCCTGCCATTGTCCCATCCCAAAGCTCAGCAAGGAACAGGAAGAAGAATCCAAGCTCCAGAAGAAATGCGTAGCACTGAAGATTGGCCCCGTGCCCTGGTTGGCACGATGATCTCAACAGGACATTTCTCTTCTGGCGCCAGTTAGAAATGTTCAATTCCATTTCACTTTAATCTGCAATAAATGGGCCTAATTTTATTTTTAATTTCCTAAATAGATTGATTTGGCAAAGCCACTTCACCAGCTCAAAAGTTAAATTCCTGATTGAAAATGCTAATATCGAATTCATTTTCTCAAACACTGATTCTCTAATTGTATGAAATTATACTTTTTTAAGATAAGAATCAGAGAACTGTGGAGATGGTGGATTTGGTAGACATGAACCCACTAGGTCTGACTAGGTTAAAGGTCTTGCCCAACAAGACACAGCTTGCTACCGAAATCCTTTTACTACACTAGAACCTGGAATTCTCAAATGAAGGCAACTCTTATGTGTCCTAGAAAAGTATTGTCTGCTAAGAATGATTCTTCCCAGTGTGTGAGACACTTCCTCCTTTGGCATTTAAAGCACTCTTAGATATGGTCTCCGTTTTACTAGCTACATTTTGTAAAGATAAAAAAAAAATAGATAAATCAAAGAGTAACATAAGAGACGGGAAATAGTAGTTACTTCCAGAGACAAAAAAATGAATGACAAGGAGGAGTGGGGAGGAGATGGCTTTTTATGAGTTCATTTGTAACTGTTCCATTTCTAACCTTTGAATTCAGTATCTATTTGAAAAATAAATCATTTTATTGGGAACCCAGAACAAACATCATTCGAGTTCTGTTTAGCAGAGGGGTACTGTCCCCCTACCATGTGTGATGGAGGGACAGGAAAGGCAGAGTTCCAGACTATGTCCAAACTCCAGAGTTTCTCGTCTTGTGGAAGAGACAGAAATGCACAGAAACAATGACTCCTTGAGGGATGTGTGAAGCTGCAGAGGGCAGAGTAATCACAAAGGAAAGACGGAAGGTCATCATTCAGCTGGGCGTGTCTGCGTGGCACAGTAACAGATGGTTAGAACTGGGGAAGGATTTGCCAGGTGGAGGAAATTGTGTCATCAAAGGCTCGATAGAGAAAACGAAGGAGGACGTGAACAGCTGGCATCTGCTCACGCCACAGTGAGTGAGGACAGGCAGGGATCCTCAGTCCTCCCCATGCCCAGCGTGAGGACACCTGACAGTTTTCATGAAAGCCCTATTTGTAATGATTATGCCTTAGGTGAACCTGACATCTTAGTTTTTAAAAGATCTTTTAAAATAAACTATTAAACATTAATTAGTAATTAGTAACATTAAGTAGTTTATTACTTATCCCCACTCTATGGAAGAAAACAGCCAAGAGAGGACAGCAGAGTTGAACGGAATTTGAAAGATAACTCGGTCATTTTCCAGATGAGGTCGCTGAGGTCCGGGGAAGAGAGTGAGGTTTAAGGTTTAATTAGGAACACAGCCAGAGACTTCAGAATTCTGTTTGCCTCACCCATGCAGGGGATAGAACCAAGTCTGTCCTCTAGCCAAATGTTGACTGCATTGGAATGAAATAATTTAGAGGGCACAGAAAATCAGCATTTGACTTGTATACACATATTTTCTTCCTGAATTCAGAAAATAAGTACATGCAAGTCAAATGACCATCTGCTAGCCACCACCTGGAAATATATTGGGGAACAAAAAGATGTTTTCATGGCTCCCATTAGCGTTAACAAATTGGTTTTTTGTTTGTTTGACTTGCATCCTGTAAGCGCTGGTATTCACTCAGAAGCTCAGGCCTTTCGAGTGATTGTGTCCCCAAGTCTGGATATGGCCTGGAGAGGATAAAGCTGCCTCTAACAATGGGGCAAGTCAGAGGTCTGCTTGGTGGCCGCATTGTCTACCATTCATTCAGAGAACACTTGGAAAGAAGAGGCTACTAAACATTTGAAGGTGTGGCCTTAAAAGAAAAATCGAATGCATTTTAGAGGACAGTTGATAAAATAAAGCTAAGGCAGTCAGGGCTGCCATATACAGCAGGCAGCATGCAAAACAGACGGAAAGCAAAAAGGCACGTGGACAGTTCATCTGGAGTCCCCTATATGCAATGTCTAAGTCATTTCGTCCTCTCCTCCTCACTGCTCCCTGGCTAAATGTTGCGCCCAACTCCTCCACCCTACCGGCCTCTCACACACATCCCCTCTGCCTCTCTTGCCTTTCCAAGGCGCTCCCAAATGTCCCAGCTGGACCTGAATGATTAGGTGTGGCCCTATAGCTCACTCTCACTTATTCAGCTGTTAAAGCAGCTTAAACCCTCATAAGGACATTAACATTTGGGTGCCAATAACAGATTGACCTTTATTCATAAAGTGCAAATAGTTGGAAGTTGAACAGATTGGTTGCCAGCGATTGCCTTTTATGTGCAGTTTAGGGCTTTGATTTCTCTCCCCTTTCTTCCTTTAATCTGACATCGCTGGCTTGAATAGGGTTTGCACTCTAAGTAAACAGGGCCGGGGAGGCCTCTGCTTTTGTAGCACAGTTTGCTTGTGCGGAGGGAAGGAGACCAGCAGGGTGACTTTAAAAGATTTGCCTTTGGAATTAAACACTTTAAGAATGGATTGGAAACCCCAAAACTGAATGGCGCTGTTGGAAGAGCTCCCGACTGAACTGCACAAGAGTCTTTTTGCACATGGGACCGTTTATCCAAAATTATTCACGTAGATGGTGAATGAGAATGTAAGGATTTATATTAACTCTCTTCAAAGTTTACTCTATGTCATACACAAAAGGGGAACTCAGAACCCACAGAGCCCATGGATTTAAAATGGGGCCACAGTGCACTGCTTTGTTACCTCCCTCCAGCCAGCTGGGAACGTTTTGATGCTTAAGGTTGCAGAGGGCGGCAAAGCCCTTCAAACAAGTTGTGTTTCCTTAAAGCATTCCAAGGAAAGGGCTCTCAGGCGTAAGCTCTTCAGGGTACTCTCCTACCCAGAGTTCACTTCTAGAGGGCTTTTCCCCTGATATGTCCTGATAATATTTTGCTTTCAACAGTACGGCCTATGCTTCATAGCAAACGGAGAAGCTTTACAGCATTTTCATAGATAGCCTGTACCCACAGAAGGCTTCCCCACTATCAATTTTGCCCACTTAGAAATAATAAAGTGAGTCAACAGAACACAGGAAATGGAAAGTCCGAAGTGCTCACGAATAAGGCTTGCCTGGCAGCAGAAGGCGATTTTATGTGAATACTGGGTCTGCTCGAGCTTTTGAATGGTCTTCTGTAAAAATCTTAAGTGTCTGTATTTTAGGAGTATAGGGATATTTCTTTTCAATCCAAACAATTTAGCATTTGTTGTATATTAACAACTTAGGCTTTAGAATTAAGCACTTCTAGGTTTATGTCCCAGCCCTTATCAGATGCTTATTAACTGTGCAACTTCAGCATAGAACTGGTCTACAAAGCCTCATTT
>CAUYQV010004195.1:0-24511 GCA_963574575.1 Galagoides demidoff
CATCACCACTGTCAGTCTCATTAGTATGTGGCAGTTCACCAACTGATGGATGGCAGAGGTGTCCATACGTGCGCTCCCCAGCTCCACTACTGGAGCTAAACAGCCTGGTCTGCCATGAAGCGCTTTCAGATTCTGAAGCCCCACTGGCAGCCTTGACGCTTCCTTCAGAACACCTTCTTTGGTTCGGTGCCTATGGCTCAATCGGCTAAGGCGCCAGCCACATACACCTAAGGTGGAGGGTTCGAATCCCCAGCCCGGGCCGCCAAACAACAACGATGGCTGCAACCAAAAAATGGCTGGGCGTTGTGGCAGGTGCCTGTGGTCCCAGCTACTTGGGAGGCTGAGGCAGGAGACTCACTTGAGCCCAGGAGTTGGAGGTTGCTATGAGCTGTGATGCCATGGCACTCTACCCAGGGGGATAGCTTAAGGCTCCGTCTCAAAAAAAAAAAAAGTAATAAACATGTTTGTTCTCTGATATTCACCAAGAAAAAGTGGGGGAGTGAGAAAGAAAGGAAAAAACAGCAAAAACTTGTAGTGAGTGAAACATTCTATGAGGTGGAAGATGTTAGATTCAAAATGTCTACAATTCCTCCACCAGAGAAAAATGAAGTGTCATTTTATTGGTAAAATAATGCAGTACTTACATTCTATTCTAAAGGTTTAAAGGCTAGAATATTGACCTAGTTGACAATTGTTATGTGAGGTTCATTGATCTAGTTGGATGGTTTTGTAATGGGCCAACCTCTGTGAAAAATAAACCCAGATACTACTGAAAGTAAAATGGTAGGAACACTCAGTGAAAGGGAGAAATATGCTGAAAGGAAGATATAGACGAGAAAATAATGAAATTAAATTTGAAGTTCATATGGAAAATAACCTTATTATGTTTGACTTATATAATTCTTCATGTTTTTCACTTGAAGCAAAGAGTTAGAGCTTTAGTAGTATAATAAAGAGGCTGAGATAAAGATGTGTTGACTATTTGTTGGATGTCCGTGTAGTATTGCCATCGAGCCGGTCAGTGATAGTTTTGACATTTTAACAGGTAATATCAACAAGATGTCAACCCATCTTCCTTTAAAACTATTGGAGGAGAATAGGCTTGCAATGGTAACATAATCCTCAGTTCCTAGAAGTATTCCAAAAATCTCTTCACTCTTAAAGATTTCCAAACTTCTTTAAAATTTTGGTTTAGAGCCAAATGTTTCACAATTACATCATGGAAAGGACAGACCCTCCATCCCAGGAAAGAGAATAATTCTTTGTTATTATTAGCCCAATATCAACTTGAGACTCCATTGGACAAGGAAGGGTTCTTCTCCTGTTCCAATTAATACTAAAAAAAAAAAGTCTAAATATGACAAAAAGCTTTTTATGACATTTTAACCAAATAAGTGTTTCAATAAAGAGAAAACCAAAACTCTGGATAACTTTGGGACCAAGGTACAGTATACTGAGAAATGAAAATTGAGCGAGAAGATATTTGCAGGTTATGTCTGCAACAAAGGTTTAATAACCAGAATCCACAGAGAACTCAAATGCATTAGCAAGAAAAGGACAAGCGACCCATCTCAGGGTGGGCAAGGGACTTGAAGAGAAACTTCTTTGAAGAAGACAGGTGCACGATCTACAGACATATAAAAAAAATGCTCATCATCCTTATCATCAGGGAAATGCAAATCAAAACTACTCTGAAAAATCATCTAACCCCAGTAAGATTAGACCACATCACAAAATCCCCAAACCAGAGATGTTGGCATAGATGTGGAGAAAAGGGAACACTTCTGCACTGCTGGCAGGAATGCAAACTAATACATTCCTTTTGGAAAGATGTCTGTAGAACACTTAGAGATCGAAAAATAGACCTGCCATTCAATCCTACAATTCCTCTACTAGGTATATATCCAGAAGACCAAAAATCACATTATAACAAGGATATTTGTACCAGTATGTTTATTGCAGCCCAATTCATAATTGCTAAATCATTGAAGAAGCCCAAGTGCCCATTGACCCATGGATAGATTAATAAATTGTGGTATATGTACACCATGGAATATTATGCAGCCTTAAAGAACGGTGGAGACTTTACCTCCTTCATGTTTACATGGATGGAGCTGGAACATAGTCTTCTTAGCAAAGTATCTCAAGAATGGAATAAAAAGTATCCAGTGTACTCAATCTTACTATGAAACCAATTTATAGCTTTCTTATGAAAGCCATAACCCAATTATAGACCAAGAAGAAGGGAAAAAGGGAGGGAGGGGAACGGGGAGGATGGGTGGAGGGAGGGTAATTGGTGGGACCACACCTACGGTGCATCTTACAAGGGTATGTGTGAAATTTACTAGGTGTAGAATATAAATGTCTTAACACAATAACTAAGAAAATGTCATGATGGTTATGTTAACCAGTTTGATGAAAATATTTCAAATTGTATATAAAATCAGCACATTGTACCCCATAATTGCATTAATGTACACAGCTATGATTTAATAAAAAAAAAAAGAGTGCCAATACTAAAAAAAAAAAAAAAAAAAGGAGAGAGACTAGCGAGAAAAAGTGTGATGACACCCTCTATCTGCTATATTTTCTTGTTTCTCTTTTTATCTTTTTAAAATTTGGAGGTGAAGAAAGTGATTGCAAAAAAATAAACTGTTTTCGAAGAATATCATTGATTGTTTTTTAGGAGAAATGATACCATTTTAGTTTTGTGCATTCATCTCACAAAAATCTTTTTTTGTATGAAGAGGTAAAAACAATACAGTTATTAACACATTTATAGCTCACATACATATTTGGTAGTTTATTCACACTTTAAGTGTGAAATAGAACCATTGGAAGATTCCTTTGAATATCAACGAGAGGATTAACGCCTCAGACTGATAGGGGCGCTTCCTACCCCTGGGGCGGTGCTGAGGGCCTCTCATGCTCTATCCACTGAAGAGAGGGTTCTGTTTTTTCTCCCCAGTGTCCGCAGGGGAAAGGGAGGTGTGAGGAGGGTGCATCTCTTGCGCAAATCCAAGCAGCTTCTGAGAAGTAGACCGGGCTATGAGTCCAGGTCTGCTGTTCCCAGAGCCCAGGTTTGTAGCGCTGGGTAGCACCCAGCGTGGTTCAATGAGACAGCATTTTAGAAGAGTTTAGCTCAGTGCCTGGTATGTAATGAGCTGCCAAAAAAGGCAAATGAAGGCCATCTACACAAAAGCAGGCTAGAGCAAGACGCGATTTGCATATCTCCCACGTTGCTGAAGGTTCACCGAAGACAGTTACGATAAGGAGAGGTACTGGGATCTGGGCCAAGGTCCCGTCTTGGTTCTGCCTTGCTTCCCAGTTGTCTCTGGGTCCCAGCCCTGCCTCAGTCACGAGGAGCCGCATGGCTATAAACCAACCCCTTCTTTCTGTAAAAGGGGAGGATTTGGCTAGAATGATTCCTGAGCCTTCCCTCTGCTTTGAACTTCTTCCACTTGTCGTCTCCAAGCTTTTGCCTGTGAAAACTAATCCAGGAGCCCAGAGAGGCCAATGCTCGCCTTCGATCTGAAGGAGTTTAATAGCCCTATTCAGACAGACAGCAATGCTCTGTAAGGATCAGCATTTTCCACAAAAAGATGAACTCTGTTTTCGATGGCAACAGGCGGTGGTGGCAACACGGCAAACTTCTAGTGTGGGCATGACTCAGAACCAGGGCAGACCTTTAGAATAGCTGATAGAATCGAATTATTCCAAAGACTTTCACAATCCTGGTCATTTCAGACCCAACTGCGTCAGTCAGGGCTGGCAATGCACGCGGGCTGCTGCGGGGCGAGGAGGCAGACGCGCTGACGTCTGCTCAACGGCGCCCACTAGTGGAACGCGGCCGTGCAGACTGGCAGGTGCGTAGGCGCCAACAAGCACCTCTACGCCTTGAAGCCAGGAGTGCACCTGCTCAGGCAGCTTCTTCTCGCCTGGAGAAACTAAGGGAGAAAGAGGAAGGGCGTCGCCCAAGGTCATCACCCGGTTGGAGGCATAGTTGACCTCTTGTCAGCCATTTTGGTCCCCGAAAAGAAGTTCTTTCTGTACAATACACTAATTTTTCTTCATCGTAATCCATCACTTAATATGTATTTGCTGCAAGATGCTGGCCACCCTCTATTAAACGAAAGTGCTAACTCACTCTATCCTTAATCCAAGGAAATTGAAAATGTCCAGAGAAAATCTTAGTTCTTTGGATTCTGTTATAATTTAATACCTGTGCAAATAAATGCTTGAGACCTCTTCTCTTGTGAATATTTTGTTGGAATCAAATGGTTTATAGAGATAAATCATATTGGATATAAAAATTATCTGAAAGATATTTTGAACTTTTCATGAGTGACTGGGACACATGTTGCAAAATTTCAACTCTCAAATATCTAAATAAGTGTGTGGTAATGATGTTATTTATTTACTGGATACTCAACCAATACTTTTAAGAAATTTAAGTATATTTGTGTTCAAGTAGTGTTTGACCATTTTAGGGAAGTAAAAACAATGTATGTTTTACAATTTGCATTCTTAGAAAGGTTGCCCAGCCTCACAAAGAAATGAGATCTATGCGAAGGATTCAATATAAGACTATCATTCTCAAATAATTTACGTCCCCCCACCCCAATTTTTTCCAAGGGAATTTGAGGAAGGGGCACAGACAAATCTAAAAACAGCTGGGAGAACTTCATGGAGTAAGGGGGAATTAAGCTGAACATTAAAGGATGGAAAGGGTATTTAATTATAAGGAAAGGAAAAACAGAGAACAGGGTAGCCCAAATTCACAGGCTGCATGGTGATGGCTGATGCAGGAAAATGTTTCATGAAGAGAAGGAGGGTTTTCGAAGCAGTTCTGCCAAAGCTCATCTCATGTATGACATTAGCTCCTCAAACCTCTTCCATGTTCCTAGTTGGCATCTTTCTTCCTCCTGATCTAGAACTCATTGTCAAGTTAGCTGATCCTGTTCTCTAGTTAGCTTGCTACGACCCTGTCTTCCCACCCCTGGGCAGCCAGTTACTATTGAAGAGGATCACAGAGCCTCTCTTTCTGGGACCCAGCTTGGCAATTATTTCATACATTTTCCATTTCTCAGCTGCAGTGGGCAATCCAAACCATATCTAATCTCAAGTGTATGGTGATTTCCTTACTAACCCTGCATTTTCTACTTTTCTCATCTTGGAAGAAAGAGTGGGGCTATTCCACATATGCTCCCCAACATATCTCATCCCTGCTTTAAAATGTTTCTTGATTGCCTCTTGTTCTCCACCTGTGTCCCAAACCACTCCTCACTTTTTTTATTTTTTTGAGACAGAGTCTCACTATGTCACCCTCAGTAGAGTGCTGTAGCGTCACAGCTCACAGTAACCTCAAACTTCTGGGCTTAAGTGATTCTCTTGTCTCAGCCTCCCAAGTAGCTGGGACTATAGGCACCCGCCACAGTGCCTGGCTTTTTTTGTTGTTGTTGTTTTTGTTGTGGTTGTCATAGCTGTTTGGGTTGGAACTCGCCAGCCCCAGTATATGTGGCCGGTACCCTAACCACTGAGCTACGGGTGCTGAGCCTACTCCTCACTTCCTCATGTAACTTTCTCAGATGAGGCTCTATTGTTAGGTCCTCGGACTCTCCCTTGCAGTCTCTCACAGAGGAGAGCTTTTGGGTAGTCTGTGCTTTAGGTGAACATGAAGCATATCTGTCATACATATCCATATCTGGAGCTCCTGAGACTCTCAGGGATTGGGAATTAGAAAGGGTTCTAGAAAGCCCATCCTTGGAGACAGGACAATGAATGTAGATGAGCACTTCCCAGGATCAAGGTCAAATAGTCAACATTTAACATGTGTGAGCTTCAGTTTTGGCACAAGCAAAAAATAGAAATGAGGCAGTAAAGGCAGAAACAAAAGAGGCTTTGTTCTCTTTAAAAGAAACACCCTAAGGAATGAAGTCCCTTGAATTGCTAAGCAGAGGATTTATGTGTAATTCTTCCACCTTTGGCAAAGTGAAGTTTCGGGGGAATAAAGGGTCAAACTGTAACTTCGATAATAAAATAGTTCCAAAACATTTAGTATTGATCAACAAAAGCACTAAACCATTTAATAGGTGATTATTGTTTCCAAAATCATGGATAAGAAATCTCTCTTGCAGCTAACAAATGATACATTGGAACAGCCTCTGCTCTTTGTTATTGAAAATGTGGGGGTCAGGGGCTACCCTGAATTTGTCCTCCCTGAGGGATTCTATCTGCTTGCTCTAGCACACCACCCACTTTGGGCTCTTTTCTGATAGCCCTTCTGTTTCTGTATGGTTTGGCTCTGGGAAAACACAAGGACACGTGCAGAATGCTCACAAATGCAAAACACGCGAACACATGTGGGAACTGGACACAGCTTTCTAACCCATTCCATTATGTTTTATTTCTCCTCTAACTCCTCATCAAGAGTTTTAAGTTGAACAGCCAGACCAGAAGGAAAACGTTTTCAAGGTTTCCATAAATTAGACAACAAAATAAAATTTCTCAGAGTCCCATGAAGGTGCCACACTCTGCTTCTGTTCCAGGTCAGCCTTTGAAGTCAAAGCACACAGTTCCTGAAGCAAAGGAAGAACGATAGTGCGAGGGGTAATCTTATGTGTCCACTTGGCTATGGTATACAGGTATTTGGTCAAAACACAAGGCTAAATGTCACTGCAAAGGTATCTTTTAAGATGAGATTAAAATTTCAACCAGTAGACTTTGAGTAAAATTTATTGCACTTCATAATGTGAGTGAGCCTCAACTAATCAGTTGAAAGCTCTAAGAAAAAAAAGATGGAGGGCTCCCCAAAAGAGAAAATTCTGCCTCCAGACTGCCTTTGGACTCCAAGATGCAACATGAACTTTTACCTGGGTCTCTAGCCTGCTATCTAACCCTCTAGATTTTGGATTTACCAGCCCCCACGGTTGCATGAGCCAATTCCTTAACATAACTCTAATCTTCCTGCTTATCTACAAGTATGTATACCCCCTATTAGTTCTGTTTCTCTGGAGAACCCTAACTAATACAGACAGGTGCTTTTTTGTTAATTGCAGAGAGAAAACATCTCCAAAAGAAAATATTGTCTGCATTTGGAACCACAGAGAAGCTTCCTGGCTAGGGTTGTTACATTCTCCCTGAAAACTTCTGTTTACCCTGTTATCTGGCCAAGGTTCAATTTAGGTAGAATGATCCACTCTGAAGGTCACATTCTTTCTTGTTTATGTCCTACAGTTCCAACCAAGTTTCTTTTCTTGATAGTTCTTATTTAGCAATAGCAGGAAGAATTGCTTTATATCTCTGATATACCTTCTTATTAAAAATTTCAAAGTAAACTTTGAGAACATATAAAAACACAAAGGTTTCTAAATGTCCAATAATTACTTCACTGTCTTCTCTCATAGCATCCAACAGAAATATTCCTGGACTAATTCCAGATCTCCCTGGAGTCAAATGAAATTCAAAAGCTCTATCTTTATTGTTGGAAATAGGCAACAGGGGGACTAGGCTTGATTTCCAGCGCCCTCTGAAAAGTTTCCCAGGTTCACCCAGCTACGGAACAACCAGCCCTCCCTTCACTTGTCTCAACTCACCATCTGGGTTCATGCTCACCTCATTCTCACCTTCAGGATCCATCCCTGCCAGGTTCTCAGTCTTCCTGGCATATTTGCCTCCCACCTATCTTCGGTTCTTGCCATGCTGAGCTCAGTGGTGTACACACACTGCACACTGAGTGTGGGATGGACTGAGTTGTTGAACAGGGAAGCAATGTGTGTCTGACTCGGACAGTCATTCTCGTTGACAGTTTCTTCTTTTAGAAGGTATTAGTAGTGGGAGAGGCATTTTAATCCCTGACCTGGCTAGCATCATTTCTTCCATTGTTATATTTGGGTTACTACTCCATTTAACACGCTCAGCTGGACTGAGTCAGTCAGAGAATGGTGCCAAGAATGTGTGTGTTGTAACCTCTGGCAACAGTCTGACCATGTCTGTGTGTGGTGTAATTTCAGGGTTCAAAGCTCAGTGGGCCAGATATATCTGTTTACCATGGTTTGGGGTACTCTAAGTCTGTATCCCTAGGTGGCCCTGGGTTGTTTGCTTTCTGTTGGTCAAAGTACTTGCACGTGGTAAAACTGTGTGGGAAATATGCCCACTGTGATTCTGTATGTATTTGACAGAATGAAGGTGGTCTATGGACTGGGGCTAAGTACATGCTAAAATCTTACAGCCATCCATGCAACATTCTCAGACAGGATTTTAAAACTAAGAGAATCTCATTTGAAAAGACCAATTTAAATAACAAGTAGTTGAGGTCTTCCTGGATTGCATATCTGTGCCCACTGGGATAGAGAAAGCCTTTACTAGGAAAAGTTCGTGTCTAATCTAAATGGTATTGGCTACAGTAATACCATTTCACATTTTGTAAATGATGGCAGCTCACCAGTATGCCAGAGGTGAGAGTCCACCCATTCACAAGAGTTTGTGAGAATAACCTTTGACAAATATTAATCATTATGAACTGTAAAGGTAGACACCATAATTTAACAAGTGTGACAAGGTGACCTCCTCCTTTTGATCCTCTACCTGAGGAGGAGGACACTTACATTCTATATACGCACGTGTGTATATATCACTCACATACTTGCCAGAGGATTGTGGATATGGGGATTAGATACAGTCACACACTTCATGTAAGTGCTGAGTACAGGGAGTGGAGTTAAATATGTTGGAGGTTGTATATCGCATCTTTAAAAAGTCATGTGCATTTTGCATCCAAGTCCATAAGATGTTCAAGTTTGCTTTAATATAAAAATAACGGTTATGGATAGTAGCAAAAATGGTAGAGTAAAAATCTCTGAAAATTTCCTTGTCTGTAAAAATAATGAAAAACTGGCAAAAATTGTCAAACTCAACCTTTTTCAGCAGTCTGTATATGAACCAATCCTAGGAGTACTAATTCAAGAAAAGTGGCTGAATCTAGGTAAAAACAGCAAGCTTTGTGGCATCTTGACTCACTGTAATCCCAACTAACATTCGCCAGCCTACATTTGTGCAGGGAAGCCAGTAACCTGAGGGCAACTGGAGGGAGCAAAGTGGAGCTGAAGTTCTTTAAAAGCTTGTTTCCAAGAATTGTCATTACTTGACCTGTTGGCAGTTCCCTTAAAGGCTCCACTTGGAGGCTGTCTATATTTGTAATGACTTGGAGCTTTCCGTGCACAAATAGTCTTTTCCTTGGGGTGATTGTTGAAAGCAGTTACAAACAACTGGCTAACTTCACAGCTGCCTGAAATGATAAATAAAAGTTGGGGTAAACAACATGCTAACCAAAAGCTTAAAAGGAAAAGCTGAGAATAGATGTCCATAGGGACTTCGAGAAGCTTCTACATATTCCTGGGGATCTAAAAAACAAAGCGTGTGTAGAGCTGTGTGCGTGTCCCGAGCTGTGTGCATGTCCCGAGCTGTGCAAGTGCTCTTGAAAGACGGCCCTAAGTTCTTTTCTTAGCTGGCCTTGATGTGAGCAGGGAGTGAAGGCTTAGGCAGAGTTGTAAACTGCCTGGTTGAATGTTGAAAGCATGCCCTAGCACACACTGTAAACCCCTCGGTGAACACAGGGAAATGTACTGGTTCCAGGTGTCTAGGAAATGGTCTAATCATTAACTAGCCAAACATAAGCAGATGCCTTGGTGTCCTCATATGACATAGGATACAGATTTTACAGAATTGGTTCAGAAAGCTCACTAAGCAAACAACAACTACAAAAACAGGAACAACGACAAACCCCAGGGAGCTGGGCTGTAAAGGAGAAAATCTGATTTCTAGAGTTGTCACATTATTTAAGATATAGAGTTTTCAAGAAAAATGTATGAGACATGCAAAGAAGCAAGAAATGATGGCCTATGTACAAGAACAAAAGCAGCCAATCCACACAGGCCCTTGGGAGACTCAGATGTTGCACATACCGGACAAAAAATCTTTAAGTCTGTTATTTTAAATATCTTCAAAGAACTGAAGAAAACCATGTATAGAGAACTAAAGGAGAGTTTAGAACAAAGTCTTACCAAATAGAGAATATCAACGAAGAAATAAAAATCATAGATATAAAAAGAACCAAATTAAAATTCTGGAGTTGGGAGGCACAATAACTAAAAAGAAAAAAAAAAAACCTCAGGAACACTCTGAATTATACTGGCATATGCATAACAGGAGTTCTAAAGGGATAGGCAAGAGGGAAAAAGGCCTAAAGAGTATTGAAAAGCATAATGGTTCAAAGTTTCCCCAATTCGATGAAAAACATTAATCTACACATTCAGGAAGTTCAAAAAAAATCCAAGTAAGATAAACTAAAAAACTCAAAGGTGACACATTATAATTAGTTGAAAGACAGACAAAAACAGAATCTCGAAAGTAACCCGAGAGAAGGAACTCATCACATACAAGAAAGTCTCAGTGAGGTTAATAGTTGATTCATCTTTAGAAATCATGAAAGCAAGAAGGCAGTGAGATAGGCTATTACTAAAAATACTGACAGAAAGAAAATAAACTTCCAATCAAGAATTCTATACCAGCAAAATCATCTTTCAAAAATGAAATAAATAAGACATTTCAGGATAAACAAAAAAATAGATAATTCTTTGGTAGTAGATCTTCCCTGCAAGAAAAGCTAAAGCTTAAATAAAGCAACATTAGATAGTAACTTGAATTCACATTAAGAAATAAAGAGCCCCAGTAAAGGTAACCAGATAGGTAAATAATGCAATAATTATAAATCCTTAAGTTAATGGCAAGAAAATGGAAGGAAATTAAAAGACACAAAAAATATCTATTGAACACAAAAGAAGGCAGTTACAGAGGAATGGAGGAACAAAAAAAGAGGACCTTTCATATAGAAAACTCTAAGGAATCCACTAAGAAATAAAAACTTTAGTGCTAATAAACTACCTTGACATGGTTTCAGAATACAAGGAGTGTAGTTGACCCCAAACAATGTGAATTTGAGCTACACAAGTCCACTTACAGGTGGATTTTTTTCAATAAATACAATTGGCCCTCCATAGCCACAGGTTCTATATCTGACACCAAATGTGAATGGAAAATACAATATTTGTGGAATGAGAAACCAGTAGATATGGAGGGCCAAGTTTTTGTATATGTGGCCAACTGCAGGATTTGAGCATGCACAGATTTTGGTATTTACATTCCCTGAGGATATCAAGGGACAACCATATATAAAAAAAGGAGTCACGGCAAGCCATGGTAGCTCACTCTTGTAAGCATTTGGGGGAGGGGCAAGGGAGGAAAGATCACTTGGGCTTAGGAGTTTGAGACCAAGCAGAGCAACATAGCAAGATCCTGTCTCTACAAAACTTAAATTTGAGCATGAAATTAGCCAGGTGTGTTAGTGGACAACTGTAGTCCCAGCTACTAGGGAGGCTGAGGCAGGAGGATCACTGGAGCGTAGGCGTTAGCGGCTGCAGTGAGCTATGATGACACCACTGAACTCTAGCATGGGCAATAGAGCAAGACGCTATCTCAAAAACTAAACAAATGTACATCAAAAAGCAGTCATATTTCTTTCTTTTTTTTTTTTTTTTTGAGACAGAGCCTCAAGCTATCCCCCTGGGTAGAGTGCCATGGCATCATAGCTCATAGCAACCTCCAACTCTTGGGCTCAAGTGAGTCTCCCGCCTCCGCCTCCCAAGTAGCTGGGACCACAGGCGCCCACTACAAGGCCCAGCCATTTTTTTGGTTGCAGCCATCATTGTTGTTTTGGCGGGCCCGGGCTGGGGATTCGAACCCGCCACCTTAGGTGTACGTGGCTGGCGCCTTAGCCGATTGAGCCACAGGTGCCGAGCCAAAAAAAGCAATCATATTTCTATACACTAGAAATAATCTGGAAATGAAATTAAGAAAACAATTCCACCAATTTGACATTACAAGGAATAAAAAGCTTAGTAATAACTTTGAGAAATGAAGCACAAAACTTGTATTCCTAAAGTGACAAAATTAGTGAAAGAAATTTAAGAGGACCTAAATAGATGGGAGAATATCTTGTGTTCTTTGGGATTGGAAAAACTTAATTTTATTAAGCTGGCAATATTTAATATTGGGAAAACTCAGTATTGCCAAAGTGACTATATTTTAGAAATTGAGCTACAGATTTAGCTCAATCCCTGTCAAAATTCCAACTGCTTTTTCCCCCAATTTGACAAATTAATTCTAAAATTCACACGGAAATGCTAAAGATTCAGAATGATCAAAGCAATTTTGAAAAGGAGGAACAAAATGGGAGGACTCCCATTTCCTACTTTCAAGTTTTACTATAAAGCTACAGTAATAAGACTGTGTAATACTGGCATATGATGGGCATATAGATCAATAGAATAGGACTGAGAGCCCAGAATGGTGGACTGATTTTTGACAAAGATGTGAAGATAATTTAATGAGAGAAAAAAATAATCTTTTTAATAAATGATGCTGGGAAAACTGAATATCTACATTAAAAGAAAATTAATTTGGGCCTCTACCTCACACTGTATAAAAAATTAACTCAAAATTGATCAAAGACCTAAATACAAGAGCTAAAACTATAAACTTCTAGAAGAAAAGATAGGCATAAATATTCATGAACCACAAAAAAGGTAATGATGTGAAGAGATGTATGTTAATTAGGTTGACTGTCGTATTCAGTACATTGAGCATATGTATGTCAAAATGTCACATTGCATACCTCAAATATCTAATTTAATGAAAATAATTTTTTAAATAAATAAATAATGAAATGAAAATTTCTGATTATAAAAGTAATACCTGTTAATTATAATTATAGTATTGCAGCTGTTTCTCCAAAGAAGACATACAAACAGCCAATGGGTACATGAAAGCTTGTTCAACATCACTAATCATCAGGAAACTATAGATAAAAATTATAAGGAGATACCACCTCAGACCTGTTAGGATGGCTATTATTGTCTTAAAACCCCAAAAGATAACAAGTGTGGGCAAGGATGTTGAGAAATTGAAACCCTATATAAACTGTTGGTGGGAATGTATAATGGTGCTCCCATAGTGGAAAATAGCATGGAGTGTCTCCCCACATTAAAAATGGAACTACCATGCAGTCTGGCACTTCTGGGCATAGATTCAAAGGAGTTGAAATCAGGACCTAAAGAGATATTTGCGCTCCCCACAATCATTGTAGCATATTCACAATAGCCAAGATATGGAAATGACCTAAGTGTCTGTTGATGGGTGAATGGATAAAGAAAATGTGGTATATTCATACCACAGCATACTATTTGGCTCTATTAAAAAAGGGAAATACTACCATTTGCAGCAAAAATATTGTATATTTTAAAGTATTTTAAGAAGATAGATCTCATATTAAGTGTTCTTAATACACACAAAAATAATAAACAACCCTTTCCTCACAAAAGAATATAAAGAAATTTTGAAGGTGATGGATATATTTAGCATCTTGACATGTATACATCTTCTGTATACATGTGTCCAATCTCATCAAAATATGTATATTAAATATGGGCAGTTTTTGTATATCAATTATACTTTTTAGTAAAGCTAAAATAATCTGATCTTGAGTCATACAATGATTTCTTAGATATGACATGAAGAATGAGCAGCTAAAATAAAAAAAATGCATAAACTAAACTTCATTAAAATTAAAAACTTTTGTACTTCAAATGACACTATCAATAAAGTAAAATTACAATCTACATAATGGAACAATATTTGCAAATTATATATCTAACAAAGGTCTAGTATCCAGAATCTATAAAGAACTCTTAGAAATCAACAAAAATTAGCCCAGTTAGAAACTGGGAAAAAGATTTAAATAGACATTTTGCCAAAGAAAATAAATAAATGGTTAGTGAACATGAGAAACACCCTTAGTCATAGAGAAATCCAAATAAAAACAATGAGATACTGCTTCACATCTCCTAAAATTGCTATGATGAAAAAGACAGATAATAACAAGTGTTGGCGAGGATGTGTAGGAAGTGAAACTCTCATATGTTGTTAGGGCAAATAAAAAATGTTCTGGCAGTTCCTCAAAAATTTCAACACAGAGGTACCATATGACCTAATGATTTCACTCCTATGTGTGTACCCCAGAGAACTGAAAATGTATGTCGACACAAAAAATTGTACAAAAATTTTCATGGCAGTATTGTTCATAATAACCAAAAAAAGTGAAGACAACCCAAATGTCTATCAACTGATAGACATTGTTAAATGGGTAAACAAATTATAGCACAGCCAACCAATGGCATTATCAGTCATAAAAAAGAATGAAGTACTAACACAGGCTGCAGGATGGATGAACCTTGAAAACATTATGTTGAGTAACAGAGGCCAGACATAAAAGGCCACATATTGGATGATTCACTTATGTGAAACATCTAAAATAGGGGAATCCTTAGAAGAAAAGGTAGATAGATAGTAGCCAGGGGCTGAGGGATGTGGAGAATGGGGGGTGATTAACAATGTACAGGGATTTTCATTTTCAGATGATATAAATGTTCTGGAATTAGATAGTGGTACTAGCTGCATGACTTTGTGAATATACTAAAACCCACGGAAATGTACAGTTCAAAAGGTGAATTTTGTGGTATGTGAATTAAATCTCAAGTTAGTTAGAAAAAGATAAAATATTAATTATCAGATAGAACAAGCACATGCATTTTATATGTGTGTGTGTTTATATACATATATACATATGCCAAACAACAATGGCAACTACAACCAAAAAATAGCCGGGAGTTGTGGCAGGCACCTGTAGTCCTAGCTACTTGGGAGGCTGAGGCAAGAGAATATAATGGCTCTTTGTTTTTCTCTCTTCCCATTTCCAAATCCCAAAGAAACCCTGACAATTAGCATCACCATGTTTATCCAATTGAAAAACATGGGCCTTGGGAGCCAAGAAGGGAACCAAGAGGTTCACAGGTCCATTTAGAGACACCCAGTAGGAAATATTTTCTACTCCATGTCTTCATGACAAAGGAAATAGATGTCATACCAGATTGCAAATCTGGTTGGAAAATCCCTAAAAGTTTTCTTTTTTGCTCTCACTTCACAGTCACTAATCCCAAGCATCGTAAGACCAGGAAGGGAGCATATCTCCCTGTCGTAGAGGAATTATCACCATTGAAAGTCATATCTGTCTATCAATCAAGTAATCAATCATCTATCTTCGGTCAATCTGCCCCCATGTTCATTTATTTCATCCCTCGTAACTTGATGAACTTGACTCACTCTCCCTCAGCCTGAGTTTGAGACACTGAAAAAAGTAAAGGCCCCATTTTGGATTCAGGTAAATTCACCCCATTAGGGATGACAAGAGGATTTTAATCTATATGCTAACTTCAGTGCTTTAACAGTTGAGAAAGATTCTGTGCTTAGCAAGATCCTGGGGACATCCCTGTGTTTAGTCTGACAGAATGGCATGCTAGACCAGTAATGTCTGCTTTGGACACAGGTGAGAAAGTCAGGGTAGATGTGTTGGAGATTAGCCACCCTGACTCACAGAAGGTTTCCTCAGGGGCTTCTGGCCAGGAAACCTCCTGGCAATTCCTCAAACCTTGAAATACTATATTAGACAAGATGCAAAGTTGTATTGTATGTATATGTTTCGTAAAGAGAAGGAGCTTTTTGCCTTTTGTTCCTTACAATTTGATTTAAAACAAATCAAACCTAATGCCCACTCTGTTGTAAGGATCACAACCTGTTCCATCTGTGAAAAAGGAAATGGCTTAATAGAAAATGCTTCTTTAGGTTCCTGTGTTCTCAGTCAACAACCTCATTCTTTGGATGAGATTAGGCACGTCAAGATGGCACCAATGTACACACAGCTCTATATATGAAAAAACTTAGAAATGATTTCCTGTATTAAAATTATTTTGTAATCAGATTTGTCCTTGCTTATTTCATCCCCCAAAGCAGTGATGACTGATCTCTCATACCTGTAATTATTTCCATTCTTTCTCTCAGCTCAAAGGATTTTTATGTGTGGATGTGTGAAGGAAGGGGAGCCCGGGCAGAAAGAACCAATCATTTAAATGTTTACTTAGCATTTTCAAAACAGAGATGGAAGTTACCAAGGGGAACTCACCATTAAGCTAAGGCTCTCATTCACCACAATGTGTGGGTTTTAATGCCTCTTTCACTCTACTTGTGAGTATGCAGACTTGAGTAATTTGGACTTGTTTCAGGTTTCAGAATACACTTGGTTAACAAGTCAGGGGCCTAACACAGCCTGCTGTTTCTAGGTAGTTTCTTTCCAGTGAAACCCTGGAGGGGGTAGGGGAGGGAGCCCTTTGTGTTTTGTCAGGTCACCCAACAACCCTTTGCAAAGCACGTTGACTCCCTTCCTTTTCACAAAGGCTTCCAAACTACATATAAAATAAAATACCAACTATATTAAGAAGATCTCTGTTTCCCAAATCCTCTCACCCATTATTCCCATAGCCAAGTAAAACCAGAATGATTTTCTGTAAATTTCATCCAAATGGAAGCTCCCAGACGTACTTTAGCTCTTCTGTTAACGTTCTGTAAAAATCTTTACTCTTTTGCATTTTACTTTGGGTGCTATGCTCAGTTGAAGACAGCACACATTTAATAAAACTCTGACATTTTCTTGACAGCAGAGACAAGTTAAAAAGAAAAAGAGAAATATATACCCTTGAAGTGTTAGTGGGGATTTGCTTTTCACTCTTTTACAATTTGGGGTAATTTTTGCAATAAGAACATATTACTTATACAAGCAGGACAATCAAGGTACATTTTTTAAAAAAATCAACAGAGAAATTACAAATAAAAACACATAATTAGCCTTAAGAGGAGAAAAACAAATGATTCCTTTGGCTAGTGGTTTACCAGAAAGAAATGTTACGAACAGAATAGGAAAAACAACTGATGGAAAGACGTCTGCCTACCCACAGCAGGGGTGTCAATGTCTTTAACGTTTGTGAATGATAGAACAGGGGCCTAGAATCAGAATATGCACCCCGGAGTCTTTTGGAGGTACACATGCCATTTAGCTGGGCCACCAGAATTTACCTGACAAACAAAATGACCTTATTATGAGACCTTCTCCTGGTTTCAGTGATATATTCCAGTCGTAGGACCTTGGAAATGGGTTTGCATTTTGCCCCCAAACCATAATCCTGAATGTTGAAATCCTAAAAGATCAAAATCCATAAAATCTAAAATCCCTAACATCTAAAATCCTGAAAATCCCAATCACAGGATAATTGCATCTTATTAGGCAGAATCACCACCTTATTTGGAAATTAAGTACGGTTTAAGGAATTTCTGCATTTAGTGGAAAATTCAGGTAAGTGGATCGGTGGTGCAACACAGGGACAATGAAAACTTTAATTGAAAAATGTATATGTTGCCTGGATTGGTATCTCTTCCCTCTGATGACATTTTAGGAGCTCTTCAGGGACTAAAACGGCCTCTGCCTGAAGAAGCCAGTGAAGTTAGTGACCAGTTCAAAAACAATTAAGTGCATGGTAGGATAAGGAGACATTCAACAGTGTTGCCGTCCAATCGCTAGTATTGTTTCTGAGGATGGATTTCGTGTACCCCGAACAACAGGGAAGGGTGGCACAGAAGACAGGAAAACTTAATGTACACTGATGTCAGTGTACACAGAATCACAGAAGCATCTCTAAAAGAGCAGTGCCACGCAGAACTATGTTGAAAATAAATGTGAACTTGTTCTCTGAGGAGGGCCATGTCCTAAAAGGAAGCAAAAGCAGATTGATGCTCATGAAGCAGCCTTCAAAAATCAGTAGAAGGATTGTGAAAGTTACCCGTGCTTTACGTCTTACGGTCTACCTCTAGGCCGTCCCCTCCATCTGCCCCTGTAAGACACTTTTAACGTGTCAAATTTTCTTTGTAGTTTCTTTTTATGTTTTAGTTTTTTCTGTTTTTATTGGTTAGCATTTTCTACAATTCACTATGCTACCTATTTTATCTTTGCATCACTTCCAATACTAACGGTGTAAATTGTGTAGAGACTTTTAGTGAAAGGTCTAAGTCATGTTATGCATTTTTTGCAAATTTGGCTCCGCAAAAGTACATTATCACAACATCCTGACTTTGTATATAAGCAGTCTGCCGGTATATAAAAATGTTGAAATTTCCTCAGTCAATTAAAAGACGTTCTTTGTGTATATCTGCATCTATGAAAGACAAAAAATTGATCTTGATCTCAGCTCTTTGCCCAACTTCATTGTGGGGGGTGTCCATTGCAGTTTTTGACTGATCTCATCAGAAGACTTAAATTGTTCATTATGGTATTTCAGATGACCAGTTATAAACTGGGTGCACACAATTACCAACCATAGTGACACACATGTATACATTTCCCGTTTACCTATTTCTTCACTGTATGCTTTGTCTGTTCATAATTGTTACATCCATGTGATTATCATTAGTATATCTGAGTGTTTATGCTTGTAAGAATATGTGTTTTGGCCTGTTTCATCGTGTAAAATGGCCTACCTTCTGTCATTTTTTATATATTTCTCAAATAAAGTCCCTTTTAAAAAGGCAAATATCTTTTAAAGAATTTTTAAATTTTTTACCCAGAATTCTATTTGTGATTTTGATTGTTTGAGATTTCAACATTCAGGATTACAGTGTTTGAGATTATGTCTCTTAGGATTATGATAAATTTCCACGGAAAACAGCCTGGTTTAAATCCAATTCCACTTTAGAGTGGATGAGAAGTCAGGAGAGAGTGAAATTTATTGAGTGTTTTACATGTACTTGGCCCAATTTAATTATTTTAGAAATACTATTTCAGTTAATTCTTACAAGAAACCTCTGAGGATTGATTTCATTATCTCCATTTTAGAAATGATTAGGTGAAGCTCACAGATTGTCAGAGCTTCGAATCCTGAAATATGAGAGAGGTTGTGCATGAATGATGAATCATTCACTGTGTTATATAACAAAATATTTATGAGCATTAATTCTAGAATTTAATAGACTTGAGTTCAGATCTTGGCTTGGGCATATCCAGCTTTGGGCCCTGACTAGGTCAGTTAAGTTCTCCGAGCCTCAACTTGAAAGTCTGGAATGACACTATCTCTCAGGTTTTTGTGAGGATTAAATTATTAATATATATACAGGTGGTACACTTATTATATTATGTGCCATACAGTAAGCTCGCCTGTTTATGTAACACTTCTTAACAAGAGTCTATTGTGAAATATACATATAAATGTATAAAACATAGACTAGCGTTTAAAAGGTAGTAATAAATGAATGCCTACATACCTAGTACCTAGTTTATATGAGCAGTACCTGCACCTTGGAAGTACAGGTGCACCTCTGAAGTCCATGGTCACATTCTCATCCTTTCTCTCATAGATAAACAGTACACAAATTGTATGAGTTATTCTCTTGCTTTTCTTTATATTAAGGATTTTTACTGTGTATGTATGTATTTCTAAACTATATATAATTTAGTTTAGCCTGTATTTGAACTTTTTAAAAACACTAGGGCAGCACTGTGGCTCAAAGGAGTAAGGCGCCAGCCCCATATGCTGGAGGTGGCAGGTTCAAACCCAGCCCTGGGCCAAAAACTGCAAAAAAAAAAACACAGCTTCCTTCCTTCTCTCCTTCCTCTCACCCCTCCCTCCCTCCCTCCCTTTCTTCCTTGCATGATAGGGTCTCATTTTATCACCTGGGGTTAGGGTGCAGTGGTCTCATCACAACTCACTGCAACCTCAAAGTCCTGGGCTCAAGAGCTCCTTCTACCTCAGCCCCCCATGTAGCTGGGACTATAGGCATTCACCACCATGGCCAGCTAATCTTTCAATATTTTATAGAGACAGGATCTCCCTCATTGCTCAGGCTGGACTTGAACTCCTGTCCTCAAGCAATCCTCCCACCTCGGCCTACCAGAATGTTAGGCGTAAGCCACCATACCCATGCCAAAACAAACAGCTTTCTTGTGATAAAATTCATAAAGTTTGCCTTTTAAAAGCATGCATTTGAACCTTTAATAAATACATACTGCATATCTGGTGATTTGCTTTTTTCTAATCATTATTGTATTTTTGAGATTCACTTAAGTTGACACAGTTAGCTGTCATATATTTATTCTCACTGCTATAGAGTATTTCATTAAACAAAAATGCCACAGTTTGGCTCCATTCTACTACTGATAAACGTGTGTTTTTTTCCCCCATTTTATACTATTACAAACGATGCCACTGTGAACATTTGGAAATGTGCACACACATGAGAGCTTTTTAGAGAGTAGAGGGAGGAGGGAAGCTGTTCAGTTGTAGGGTATGCAAATGATCAAATCTGTAAGTATCAAAGAATGATGAGGCCACAACAATACCTGAAATAGTAACATAAAGCTGAGTGAATTCTAACAGTTAAGAAGAGCAGTACTTATCAGGCACCTTCTATCTAAGCACAGCAGATGTAGTGTGCCTAATAGCAATAAAATTAAATCTGGAACAAAGATGTAGCATTGTGTGTTCCAGTCACATAATTTTTACCATACCAAATTCATACCATCATATGACTTGTTGTATTTGTATTTGGCATAGGAAGCTGGGAATTCAGAGATTGGTGGATGTTAGTGCTGACCATGTCTGAGAAACATGGAGCTCGGGTGAGACTGTTGTCGACTGGTTGGCATTCACTTATTAGAATGACTCTATTCCTGAGTGGCAGGAAGTCAGAAATGAGGGGCTGTTACTGATTGGTTGGCTTGAATAGCATGTTTACCAGAGATGAGTTGTCACTGATCAATTAAAAAGGTTTAAAACTGGATGGCTACATGCTATCACAGTTACAGAAATATCAGTCTTTCCTTGGAGTGTGGGAACTTTATTTATGGTCAAAAGACAAGATTGTTTTCCAAACTACTTGTCCAAACAAGTGTCTTTGTTTAACTTGTTAGTATGAGAAAATTTCAAACACAAACTAGAGCAAATAATATAATAAACTTCAGTACACCTATTACCCAACTTCTATAATTACCAGTTAATAGTCAATTGTGTTTAATCTATATACCCCCTACTCTCCAGACTCCTGGTTTATTCTGAAGCAAATCTGAGACATCATACACTCATGAAAGTCTTAGTATGTATTTCTAAAAGATAAGCACTATTTTCAAAAACTATGCTTAAAAGCATAAATAATTCTCAATATTATCAAATAGTGTTAAAATAAGTTGAAATAAGTACTACTAAAATTTTCCCTATTCTTCGTTTGAATCAGGTTCCAAATAAGGTCAATGCAATGCATTTTGTTGATAAATCTTGTAAATCCCTTTGATCCACAGATTTATGCCTCTCTCCTTTTCCCTTCCTCAGATTTTTGGTGGTTGTTCTTTCTGGTAGAACTTCTCACAGTCCGCGTTTGGCTAACTGCCTTTCTGTGGTATCATTTAACTCGCTTCCTTTCGTTGTGTGGTTCCTGTGAACTGGTAGGTAAGAGTTAAGGCTTCCTGAGACGTACATGTGATTTTTTGACAAGAATACTTCATAGGTAGTGTTGATCATTTCCATCAGGAGGCAAAAAATGTCTGGCTGTGTCTCCTCTCTCCCTTTTTTCCCTAATGGTAAGATTGATTACGTGTTGTCAGCCTCAGTTATCCACTGTAAGTTCTTCATCAGCTTTTCATCATGGATGACTCTCGTCCCCATCCTGTTTCACCAGGGGTTTGAAAACAGTATCTTGCCATCTACTTTGCAGTCCAAGGATTGCACTGGCTTTAGAGAGCAAGATGCATTGGAAATAACGCATACTGAAGGCAGGAAAAACCGCAAGGGAAGAAAGCAGGCCACAGGTAGAAAAGCAAAAGAAGGCTGGAGCAAAGGTCTCAGACATTTAAAAATTTGAAAGGTATTGCAAAATTGCTCTTTAAAGAGGTTACTACAATTTATACTTTCAATAAATCTTCCTGTCTCCACATACCCTTAACTTTGCAAAGTTGATAGGTGAAAAATTGTACCTGATTCTGGTTTACAATTAAGTGGAAGTAGAACATACTTTCAAAGGTTTAAAAATGTTTAATTTATATTTCTTCTTTTGTGAAGGCCTGTTGCTATCTTCTGCCCATTTTTCAATGAGTGTGTTTACATCTCTTATTTCTTAAGAATTCTCTGTAAATAAGATAAATAAGTCCCTCACCTGACAATTAAGTTCACGAACTGATCATTGATGAATAGTCACCTTTGAAGTATTCCCCTCGGGAAGCTGAGCACTGGCACCAGCACCTAATCCACACTTCAAGGCAATTTTGGAACTCTGTTTCTGGAATGGCTGTTGTCATATAGCACAGAAAACCATGCCACAATAATGAACACCAATCAGCAAGACACCCCACGTATCAACATGAACACAGTTGTGAGATGCACACATATGCCAAGGTTATGAAACCTTTCTGGGTTGTCTATACAGAAGTGTGAACAGGTGCTTGCCTCGGCAGCACATATACTAAAGTTGGAACAATACAGAGAAGATTAGCATGGTCCCTGAGCAAGGAAGACCTGCAAATTCGTGAAGTGTTCCATATTTTTGATCAGAACACTTAAGAAAATAGATATAGAAGGACATTTCTCAAACTGATAGAGGCCATCTACAACAACAAAGCAGGAAGATTTGACTATATAAATCGATAGGAATCAAAATAGCATGGTACTGGCAGAAAAACAGAGAGGTAGATGTATGGAACAGAATAGAGAACCTAGAGATGAACCCAGATACTTACCATTATTTGATCTTTGATAAGCCAATCAAAAACATTCAGTGGGGGAAAGATTCCCTATTTAACAAATGATGCTGGGTAAACTGGCTGGTGACCTGTAGAAGACTAAAACTGGGCCCACACCTTTCACCATTAACTAAGATAGACTCTCACTGGATAAAAGATTTAAACTTAAGACATGAAACTATAAAAATATTAGAAAAAAGTGCAAAATACTTGAAGAAATCAGCCAGGGAGAATACTTTATGAGGAGGAACCCCTGGGCAATTGAAGCAACACCAAAAATACACTACTGGGATCTGATCAAACTAAAAAGCTTCTGCATAGTCAAAAACACAGTATGTAAAGCAAGCAGACAGCCCTGAGAATGGGAGAAGATATTTGCAGGTTATGTCTCTGACAAAGGTTTAATAACCAGAATCCACAGAGAACTCAAATACATTAGTAAGAGAAGAACAAGTGATCCCATCTCAGTATGGGCAAGGGACTTGAAGAGAAACTTCTCTGAAGAAGACAGGTCCACAGCCTATAGACACATGAAAAAATGCTAATCATCCTTAATCATCAGAGAAATGCAAATCAAAACCACTTTGAGATATCATCTAACTCCAGTAAAATTAGCCCACATCACAAAATTGCATAACCATAGATGTTGGTGTGGATATGGAGAAAAGGGAACACTTCTACACTGTTGGTGGGAATGCAAACTAATATGTTCCTTTCAGAAAGAAGTTTGGAGATCACTCAGTGGTCTAAAAATAGAACTGCCATTCAACCCTTCAATTCCTCTACTAGGTATATATCCAGAAGACCAAAAATCACTTTATAACAAAGATATTTGCACCAGAATGTTTATTGCAGCCCAGTTCATAATTGCTAAGTCATGGAAGAAGCCCAAGTGCCCACTGACCCATGAATGGATCAATAAATTGTGGTATATGTACACTGTGGAATATTATACAGTCTTAAAAAAGATGGAGACTTTACCTCTTACATGTTTATATGAATGGAGCTGGAACATATTCTTCTTAGCCAAGTATCTCAAGAATGGAAGAAAAAGTATCCAATGTAGTCAGCACTACTATGTAACCAATTTATAAACATCTACACTTCTATATCAAAGCTATAACCCAACTACAGCCCAAGATAAAGGGGAAAGAGGAGGGAGAAGGGAGGGGAGGGGGAAGGATGGGTGGAGGGAGGGTAATTGGTGGGACTATACCTATGGTGCATTTTACCAGGATACATGTTAAATCTTTTAAGTGTAAAATATAAATGTCTTAACAGAATAACTAAGAAAATGAGGTGAAGGCTATGGTAACCAGTTTGATGAAAGTATTTTAAATTGTATATAAAACCAGCACATTGTACCCCATAATTGCATTAATGTACACAGCTATGATTTAATTAAAAATTTTTTAAAAAAACAACAAAAAATAAGTGTGAAAATAAGTGCACAGTGGCAAGTCCATAAACTTAATTGTCAGACAGCTCTGATCCTCATTCCAGAAAAAGAATTCTGTGATATATTCAATGCACTGACATTCTGCACTTTGCACATTAGAGGCCTCTTGAAAAGTTGTGTGTGAAGTAAAAAGTGGTCTACAATCTATTAGTTGCCATTGTCTGTTACTATTCAGTAACATGTCATCCCCAAACTCGGTGTCTTCCATGATGGCCAGTTATTGCCCACACGTTTAGAGGGTGTGCCAGGCTAGTTTGGCTGGAGTAACTGTGCTCCAC
>CAUYQV010004197.1:0-23339 GCA_963574575.1 Galagoides demidoff
CTGTGGTCCCAGCTACATGGGAGGCGGAGGCAGGAGACTCGCTTGAGCCCAGGAGTTGGAGGTTGCTATGAGCTGTGATGCCATGGCACTCTACCCAGGGGGATAGCTTGAGGCTCTGTCTCAAAAAAAAAAAAAAAAAAAGAAAAAAAGATTTTTAAAAAATTGATACAGTAATCACTAATTGAAGAGTTCCTACAGCTATCAGGTAAGTAAAGAAAAAATAAAAGAAATAGCTAATATAAATTTGATAATTAATGTGAATATATGACAAAATTCAAACACATTCTGGTGTAGATTTCTTGAACTTGAGTTTATTTTGTTTTGTTTACACTTACGGAAAGCTTAAGGGTTTTTTGCTTAAGCATAAAGTAAAGAACTTAGCAAAAACTCATGACTCATTCAAATACCTTTTGTCATCAACTAGCTATTACAATAAATTTAACACCCTTCTCTGTGTTCTTCAACTATAAAATGAAAACAATAGAATCTACCATATATAATTGTTCTAAATATTACTTGAATTAAAAGATGTCAAGTGCCAAGAACATTTCTTGTGTAGAGGAAGTGCTACAATAATGTCGTTACGTAAAGAAGTTCAGGTAGAGAAAAGTTGAAAGGGGGAAATATTTCCAGGCCTGAAGACTTCAAAACTGTGCTTTAACACAGGCTGGCTTGGTGTTCAAGTTTTACTCAGGTGCTGACACTTATTCAAGGGGGTTACAGCTCTAGACCTCTTGGGAGTCATTTAAGGCTTTGGTAAGATGTCCCCAAATTCATTGAACATGCATGTAAATTAGTGCAGAATTTGAAGGGCCAGAAAGTATGGAGTTGGATGGTTTCGGCATCATTAAATCCCAATCACAGGGGTACACCTGGTCTGTTTGCTGGGGGGACTTTATAGAAGGAGAGGTCATCTATGAAAGACAAAAATAGCAACCTGAGCTGCGGCTTACACCTGTGACCCTAGCGCTCTATGAGTCCCTGGGAATGGATTGCTTGAGCTCAGTTCAAGAACTGCCTGAACCAGAGTTAGGCCCCACCTCTACTAAACATAAAAAACCTACCGAAGTGTGGCTGCTGATGCTTGTATTCCCAGCTATTAGGGAAGCTGAGGTAAAAGGATCACAGGAGCCCAAGAGTCTGAGGTTGCTGTGAGCTACCTCACAGCACAAGTACTCTATTCTGGGTGACAGAGTGAGACTCTGTCTCAAAAACACAACAACAAAAACTGTTCAGTTGCCTGAGGAGAAATCATAAATGTCTCAAAAGAAGAACATAGAATGTCTATTTATGATGTTTGATCAAGCACCAAGCAAATCATTTTCTCTAAGAAAATGGGCAAATATGCTGAGTATTGTCTTGAATGCAAAAATGCTCTATTTGCCACTGAGAATGACGTCTTCAGTCTGAAAAGGTGGGCGGGGAAAGACAGGACTGGGAGGAGGAAGCCAGGCCCAGCAGCTCATTCAGCTTCTGCTCTGATTATAGACTGAAAGCTCCCTTTCAGGGAAATGTAGTCCACTTGAAAAGGAGAATAGTGCAAAAATGCAGAAGAGGAAGTAATGTGCAGCGTGTTAGAAACCTTTGGGCTGCTATTTCTCTGACTGAGAAAAAGAAAGGGTTGGATATTTAAATTATATAAAAATATGCCAGAGAATTGTGAATGAGAGTCAGCAGAAGAAAATGCAAAGTCAGAAATTTGATACTAAAAAAGCATGTGATGTATCAAAGTGGAAAACAGCACAGCGAAACTGCTTCCCCTGCAAGTTGTTAAGAGGGGGATACTGGATAAACGTGGCAAAGAGACAATGGAAGTGAAGTGGTGCATCACCTGTGGTTTGCACACAGACGAGTAGACGTTGTCATTAACGTTAGTCATGGGTGCTAAGTGACAGCCCTGTGCAGGGTCCTCAGATTCTGCCTCTCGGGACAGCAGGACAGATTGAAGCTTGCTGCCGGCCAGATGCCTGTCCTTGACAGTATTGGGCTGGACAGAGCCAGGGCTGGGCAGTACCATGCTGAACTTTTGTTGCAGTTGAATAACTGTTGTGGTTTAACATTTGAAAGGAAGATGACAGTGACCAAAGAGAAGTTTCTTATTCTTCGTACTTATGCTGAGCCTCTTGTGAAGGGGTGAAAAGAAAATGCAAAATGCCAAGAAGTACAGATTATGGAAAAAGGAGAAGGTGAAAAGAGGGAAGAGGTAGACATGATTTGTCTAATTTGATAGCAGTAAGGAAAGAACGATCTAAGGAGTGGAACTCTAAAACCTAAGAGGAAGCAAGAAAACCCAAGAGGGAGAAAGAAAGCAGAGTAAGAGGAAAAGATACGGCTTGTGGGTGCTTAAAACCTTCAAGTCTGGATTTAAAGAAAATGTATCAGATGGAGAGAAAGATTGCAGGGTCTGGGTAGGGCATCAGGGAGAAAGCAATTTAACCTCTGTATGGGGTAAAGCATCAGACTTTTGGACATAGTTACTTTAATAGATGAAAAGAACAGAAATAAAGGACAGTTACCTAAAAAAAAAAAAGGGGGATAAAGAAAGATAGATATGTTAATCATATTTGAGAATATATACTTCATGTAGCATATATATGCAATAAAATATCAAGAGACAAGCATTCTGGAAATTAATTAATTAATAAGATGATCTAGAGAACAAAAGAGGGAAAGGGACACAATCTTGTAGCATATAGTTCCTCAGAGTTAAGTAATTGATATTCAATTTCTGTAGAAACTTTGTTGGACTGGCTCATGGGGGTTGGATTGTAAATATGCATAATATGTAAATAATTTTTAATATACTTGAAGGATTTAAAAAGAAGGATAATAGATATGAAAGGGCTCTACAGTGAATATCATTACAGACACTGGGAATGTTGAAAGAAATACCCAAAGAACATTTCCAATTCTTGTCTCTTCTCTGCTTATATGTATTTAATTTCCCGCATAGGGTCACTGACAAAATACAAGCCCTTCCTTATTGAATTTATTTTCTTTCAACTTATCTTCTTTCAGAGCATTACCTCCCAGGAATTTTACATAGTGGAGTTTCATTTGCCTGCTTTTCGCATTCATGTTTATTGTTTTTGTCATCCATCTTAGGCCCAAAAGTTTTAAAAGGCAGGAAGCAAAGCCATTTACATTGCCTGGTCCGGAAAAACTAAATGTTATACAGTAATGATTGATAGAGATTTATTCACTAGGCAATAATTAAAACAATTCTATTGTGGAAAGTAAATTCAATTTTAATTTCTTATAGAGATTTTATCTTCTAGTAAAATTGACAGTAAAACTGGTTCTTTTTAATACGCAGTTGGCTGTCAATTACCGTGCAAATCTTGCTTGCAAATACTAATGCTCTTCTGAAGATGTCATTTTCATCACATTTCAAGAGCCTTCAGTGGCTCCCAGGCACATGCTAAACATGGATCCCAAATTTACAGCTTTTTAAAGATCCTACCCAATATCACCAGGAAGTCACCTCCCTTTTGCTTTTGTTTTGATTCAATTCATTTCTACCATTAACATCCTTCAGGATTGAATTTAAATATTACTTCTTCCAAGAACATTAATGTATTTGTTTCCTATGACTCCTACAATGATGTACAATAAATGGGGTGGCTTAAACAATAGAAATTATTATCTCACAGTTCTCGAAGATAGAAATCCAATACCATTGCATTGACAGGGTTGAAGACTGGGTGGGAGAGTCTTGTCTCACACCTCTCTCTAGGAAGTTTGCTGACAGTTATTGCAGTTCCTTAGATTGTGGATGCAGCACCTGGGATATCCGCCTTTGTCTTCCCATACTGTTGTCTGTCTCTCTTTCTGAATTTACTATTTTAATAAGACTTCAAATTATATTGGATTAGGGCCCATCCTAATGACTTCTTCTTAACTTCATCACCTATGTAAAGACCCTATCTCCAAATGAGATCACATTCTCAATGAATAGGGCTCAAAAATATCTTTTTGTGGGAGAAACAGTTAAATTCACTGCTCCTTCCATGAAACCTGCTATATTGCAACTTAAATTTCAAAGATTTTTCATTTGTACCTATAATTTTAGATTGAAATGATCTGTTCACATATCCTGTTTATCTCCCAGATTGTAAAAAAATAAGAGAGAGGAACTACCATAAGGTTTTCATTTTTTTGGCACAATAGGAGCAAAATGTGTTTGCTTAATAAATAGATAAGTGGACCCTCTGGATTTAAAATGAATTTGAATTTTAGTCTGAAAAAGAGTCTGACAAGGTAAGACAGTAGAGAATCCACAGGCTGAAACTCAGAGTAATTTCCATCACAGCATTACCTCTGATCTTAGCAAGTGGCCTGTCTACAAGCAATAGAGGGACATGCCCCAGAGAAGGCACAATATATAGTTATCCTACTTAAATTTTAGCTATATTTTACCTTTCCTTTATTAACAAAGTCATTCAAAATTCTTTCGAAATGGTTTAGAAATTATAGAACTGCTAAATAGCTGTTGAGACTATGGCTAAGAGGTAAATTTGTGTAAGCATTTTTGAATATTACTTATTGATTTCCTCTATTGTAATGAGAAGATATATATTTTTAAATATTCACAATCTTATGAAAGTATCTTCTCAAGAACTCCAAGTATTATTATGTTGTGGATACTTAGAACAAGTATAGATATATTAAGTTGATGATTCGCAGATTTTGAGCATTGCTCAAAGGATACACATGGCAGCTTGAATGTCCTTGATCAAAAAAAAATTTACATTAAATTTATTGCACCCTCCTTCTAAGGAGAATTCAAACTCCTCACATCTTTGATAATATTCTAGAGGACTTTTGCACTCATGATCAATTCTAGTTTTACTCCTTTTTTTCAAAGAATTATATCATTGTATGAATTATATGTTTCTTCCCTATGTGTGATTTTTATTCATTTATGATAAAGAAAACTTGTTGAAGTTAATAAAGAACTAATCCTCCCTTAGGATTAAAAAAAAAAGAAAGAAATCACACTAGGCTCATGTCATTGGACAATTGTTCTGTGAATATAGAAGAGCATTGTGTCCATTAGTAAATATCCTTCTCCCTAAACATTTTCTCAGTGATTCACCCGTGAAGTTCCATCACTTGCCTTACCAAGGCATCTAACACAGCATTCTCCTCACCCTGCTCCCCACCCCACCACTTCACCCATATTTCCTGTCTGCCTGCCTCCTCCATTCTACACTCATTTCAAATTCTTTATACCTTGTGGTCTTTTCTGCTCTCACCAATTCAGACTTCTAGTCTCAGTTCACTGTTGCCTACGGAACATCCCTCAGAAGATTTGGCCAAACAAAAGAAAGTAACATGGACAAACAAGCAGAGACCCTGAAAATCTCAATAAGAAATCTCTGGGGTAGGAAATAGATTTTTTCTTCTTTCCTTAGAATTGGAAAACAAAATTTGGTTTTGCTTTTCCTCAATGTGTATAGCTTGGCAACATTCAAATGTGCAACAAGATTTATTTGCTTGTGATTTCTCTTAACTGCATCCAATTGTTTGCTTCATCTGATTCTATGCCCCATTTAATTCTGTGCCCTGGCACAACTTCTAGGTAACAAAAGAACTCTGACAATCAGGTTCCCAAACTTCTTTGTAAATAATCAAAAGAATCGGAGAGTGAGTGGAACTAGAGATACCAAAATGCAAAATGGGAGGATTTAGTGGAGAAAATAGATCAAGCTATTTAATAAAGAATGATGAGAGGGCAGAGAAGAAAACGGAAAGATGAAAAAAGTAGCACTTACTGGAAATGGAGAAAGAGCCTGATGGGAGCACACCTCAGCAGCTGCTAAGTCTAAGCATTAGGCGGGGAGAAGAAAACTCCTGAGCAGTCTTGTGCTGTAATTTGATTATCCTTTAACATTCAACAATGAATACAATTTTCTTTTTCATAGTGATTTCCTGGCTTGGCTGTTCATCTCTGAATGTGATACCATAGTGAGAACAGATCATAAATACCGAGGATTTACTAGAATTACCTCAGTCATCATTCCTAACAAGCGAGATAGACACCTGTCTTCTTTGAAATTAAAGAACATATGTGTAATTTACATGTATAACATGTAAATTAAACACATAAATCAACATGTAAATTTTGGCTTCTTTGAGAAGAGTGTTAATTAGGACAAAAACATTAGGCTTTTTGTGTAGAATTTTGTATAGAATGTATAGTATTCTATGGAAGTTATGGTTTGTATTTTCCTCCTTTTGTGACTTCAAAATAAGTTAGGAATGTCATTGTGGTAAATTTGTAGCATATAAGATAGCATTTATTTATGGTTTTTGTGAAATTAATTTGTTAAGGTGACCTCACTAAATCCAGTTGTTTATAAAGACAGATTATTTGTTTTTGACCTGTGTTCTTACATCACAAGACTGACCATTCTTTAATATTATGATGAAAAGTTTGCTAAGTTGTAGCACATTGCAAAATTTTACATTTTATAGAACTAATATCATAATTAGGGAATAAAAATAAAAACAGCAGATGGGTGAGAGAACGGAGACAGCATTCCTTGGATGGGTGGGTGAGCAGATTGTAGGGAACTGGAAAACAGCGACTAAGTTGCCAATGATGAAGTCACCAGTCGGTCACATTCAACCCTCTTCAGATTTCTCACACACCTGAGTTCCTTCCTTATTTTTGTGAATGAAACACCAAAAAGGCATTTTTTTTCAGTAAAACAGACCACAAGTAAAGATTTAGAGATTCTCCCTTACCCTGTTTTCTTGCATCTTTATTCTCTCGTCTGTAAAATTCATATCATTCCTGCCCTCTTTGAAAAAAAGTACAATATTTAGAGTTTGGAAAAAACTGAGCCCTTTACTTGTTTGCTATCTATTTTATACAGTACAAATAAATTTTAGGTATCCTATTTCAGTGTGATATGTGATTCACATGTTACTCAAAGGAAGAAGAAAGTTAAATTCTTTTAGCTAAGGAAGGGTACTAAAAAGTTACAGAATGTGTAAAGAAATAAAATGTCACAAAATACAAGTATTTGAGGAATCCTAAAATTGATTTCTTAATCCTTTTTAACTATATTTAAGAAATAGTTTCAATCATTTAAGAAATATTTCCTATGATCTTACTAGGTCTTCTAGGAAAAGTACTTTTCTAAATTCATAAATCCAAACAAAAATAATCCTCTGGAACAAAATCTACAAGAGCTGAAGTAATTTACAACAGTTTTAGATGAATGCTAAACATGAGTCAGATTCCTATTGTTACAGTTAGTGTGACCAGATGGTGGGCACATATCGGAACACAGCAACTCCCAGGGGAAAGTGTTGATGACATGGCAGGAATGGCAGTCCTGAGAAGCATGCTACTTTGAGAGGTGTGAAATAAAATAGGCAGAAAATCAATGGATGAGTGCAAAGTGGGTTAAAGAAAACATATTAAAAAGATAGGCATTGTCAAAGGACCAGGACACATGCTAATGCATATTCTTCCTGCACTAAATATTGAGCAAGGTAATATTAGTAATAATTAAAATATCAGCTGCTATACACCAAGTACTCCTTAAATTTCAGGAGGCATTGTCGATATTCATCAAGGTCACAGGTGAAATGTTCATTTTGGGTGGTCATGCTGTCTGTCAAAAATTATAGAACTAAAAATTCACCAAACTCAGATCCAGCTCCAAGTCGTTTTTCCATTGATCGATCTATATTTCCTGCTTGTAAATATTTACCCACACTTTTGAGAGTGGTGAAGAACTAGATCAAGCTCATGGTGGATGAATAGAAATACATCCAAACAGATGCTAGAACAGGTTAATAAACATAAGAATAGGAGAAAGGAGGACTGTTGGGGGAGAAAACAAGACCTAGGCTAACTCTCATTTATGGAATTTTTATTTTTCAACAGTTGAACTGAAGATTGTGATTGCAAATGAAAAAATAATTTAGAAACACAATCTTTACCCCTTTGTATGATAGGATTATTTTTATAATAATGATAGCAAGGCTGCTAGGTTTCTTTTTCAACAGCCTGCGGGCCCTGAATTGCCTTTTGCCCTTCCCCTTGGCAATAACTTCTTCATTAGTGTTCTAGATAAGACAAAGCACTAGAGAGATAATTTACACAGTGTATCATATTAAACATAAGAAATTCTATTCTCATTCAGAAACATAAAAATTACGTAGAATTCTATTTGCTTATAGAGAGTGATGATAACAACAAAATGAAAACTTTTCTTTAAATAATTGAATGTTTTTATTCAATTATCTGATTTAGCTAGCTACTCACTTTGGAAAGAAATACTCGCACAAGGCATGCAGAATGTCCCCAAAGTATCTAATGAATAAATCAATGGTTGAATAAATGTTTTTAAAGAAGGAAATACTTTGTTATCTTCCTTAAGCATACTCAAAATAATGCATACCTTCCTTGATTAACTGAAATTTTTGTATAGTCAAACAATTATTATTATGCTGCAAGATAAGTATGGGGCAATAAACAGTACAACCTTTGTAGAAACAAGTATGGGGAATTCTCAAAGAACTAAAAGTAAACCTTTCATTTGATCCTGCAATCCCATTACTAGGTATCTACCACCTCCCCTCATAAAAAGTCATTTTATCATAAAGACTTTACACTCAAATGTTTATAGAAGCCTAGTCAATCATAAAGATGTGAAAACAACCCAGATACTCATCAACCCATTAATGGATTAATAAACTATGATATATATATGCATTGGAATACTATTTAACTATTTAGCCATAAAAAGATGGAGACTTTGCATTTTTTGCCTTTACCTGGATGGATTTTTTTTTTTTTAAGACAGAGTCCCATCATATTGCCCTCAGTAGAGTGCCATGGCATCACAGCTACAGAAACCTCAAATTCTTGGGCTTAAGCAATTCTCTTGCCTCAGCCTCCCCAGTAGCTGGGACTACAGGCACCTGCCACAATGCCTGTCTATTTTTTGTTGCAGTTTTCAATGTTGTTTAACTGGCCTGGGCTGGGTTCAAACCCACCAGCCTTGGTGTATGTGGCTGAGCCTGTAACAACTGTGCTACAGGTGCTGAGCCTACCTGGATGGATTTTGAGAACATTCTCCTAAGTAAGCTATATAAAGGATGGAAAAGGAAGCATCTCGTGTTTCAATACTAATATGAAACAACAATGCCCTCACATGGGAGGAAAACTCCATTAAATTGAAGGAGACAGGAGGAGGAAGAGAAAGGGTCAGTAAGTTCTTGCCAAATAGGTACAATTTTGGTGAGAATGGCACATTTCTTAGGTGCCATTACCTGGCATCTTACAATGTATCTTACAACCACAAGCAATGTAACCTAATCATACTCATCTGAAATTTAAAAAAAAATAAGGCTACAAAACAAACAAATAATTGTCATCTCAGGATGAATTTAAAGGGCATAATGTAACCTAGAAAAGGAGGAGATATTCCATTTTTTCTTCACCAATCAGACAACATATGGGGGGGTACCCAATATTTGGGGTAAAATTTCATTGTTGTAGTACTTTTCAACGTGTTATAAAAAAAAGACAAAAAAAAAAAAAAGAGAGAGAGAGAGGCATAGATAATGGGAAAAAAGAAAACTCCCCATTAAAATCACTTTATAAAAAAGAGCAGATGATATTTGGAATAGACATCTTTTTCAAAATTAACACATTTGAATCTCACTCCATGGGAGGGATAAATATTAAAAATGGAGTAAAACTTAAAGACATATGAAGTAAAATTTACAAATAATACAACTAATAAAATATTTATGAATTTCCAAGTGAGAAAAGCAAAGCTTTGCATTTAGAAGAATCTATTGGTTTACAGCTAATTTGTTTTAACAAGTGATATTTTAAGTGTTGAGCACTTGAAAAGTGAAATAAATGATCACATTAATGTGAATTTTAAAACTCTTTTCATAGTGGGTACACTTAAAGGATCACAGGACACAGGGATCCAGTTTTTGTTTAATTACAAAATGGAAAAGATTCTGATAGTTTGAGCTACCAATTTCTAGAAAGCATGAATTATTATTAATTTTAATATTATCATCCCTCACCAAATCTATTTTAAGTCTTAATAATCATTGAGTGGATGGATCGAAGTGTGTTTTAGACTAATTGAAATATAAATATAAAGTGAATATGCAAAGAACTATCTTTAAAAGGGTAGAGACAGTGTGTGAACTGATCTCAGCTGAGCTGAGTACGTTTTTAAAGCTGATCCTTAGTTGTATCTTGATGAGCAAACAATTGTAGTTGTTTAGTTCTAGATAGGATTAAAATTGCAGCTATAAGTAATTTAAAATTGTAGCTATGAGCAAAACTATTTCCTTTTTTAACAAAATAAATTGCTGAAATTTACTTAGAGGATTAAAGTTAGCAAAATTTTGTAAAGTCAGAATTCACTTCATAACAGGTGAAAAAGGTACTCCAGGGGTTTTCATAAATGTTGAGTTTAATCCATTTATCTGCTCTGTCAGCAGATTCTTAGGAACCTACCATATGTAAAGGTTCCATGAATCAAATAAGATACGATACAAAGAACTGTTTTGTCTTCCATATACTCACATAGCAGGAAAATCAGGTAACTTTAAAAATTATAGGAAATTGATACTAGATAGAATAAAATTTGCAATGGAGATACTATAACCTATAGAAGATGTACCAAAACTTGCTAGGACAGGTCAGCAAAGATTCCCCAGAGAAGATGATACTTAAAGTAAATCCTTGGCATAAGAAGTTGGTATTTACCAGGTAGACAATTAGAAAACTGGGAATTCAGACCGGGGTTGGGACCCCCTTTAGTGAGAGAGTGCCTGACTCCTGGCAATGGTTAATAAATCTGGCTTTTCTGGAATATGAGAGTGCACATGTGGATAAGAGGTAAATGAGTAGATTGTGTAAAATTTGGATGTCAATGCTCAGGAGTTTGTACCTTGGACTGTTGTAATAAGAAGGCAAGGAAAGATTTTACTCATGGGAGTAATGTAATCAGATCCAGGTTCCAGAAAGACTACAGAGAGCAAGAGTAGGGACCAGAAACATGGAGCAGAACTGAAGGCCAGGATCTTCCAGAAAACATAAAAATAGTCCAAAGGAGGAATGGTGAGGGGCTGAGCCAAGGCATGATTACACAGTATCGTGTTGTTATCAATGTAATGAGAATTTGGGGGAGATATAAAATTTTTCTACTCTCTTCCAAATAGGAAAGCTATGGCATTCACACTGAAGAAAAATTAAAACATGGTCTCATTTTAATTGTGACTGTAGGAGACCATCCACTAGGCTTGTTGAAGTGGTGACGGCTCTTGAGGGAGGCAGTGAGAACCAGACAATTTCCTAGCCTGCATGGAGATGTTTTGCTGCCCGGAGACAAGCCCTCAAGCAGCTGCATGCATTAATGAGTTAAGATAGGTCGCTAGTTAGCAGGCAGGTGTTAGACATTGGACATACGTGGTGCAGCTGGGTGGGAGTCAAGGTGGGGGAGAGAGCACCTAGTGATTATTAAGCGCGCAGCTCTTGGGTGTGGGCCCCCACACCTGTTGTATAATGCTTCAATAAAAGGCCATGGCAGAGGTTACTCGAGGCTCTTCCTGGAATACAGGAAGCCCCTGCTTGCCCATGTTTGTACTTTAATCTGTGCTCCCGGCTGTTTTTATTCGTGTGGTGATGGGGTATCACAAGGGGCATGGCCATGTGGCCATGTGGAAGTTGGTTTCTTCTGCTAGATCTGGTTGCTAAACATCCGAGATTGCATCCCAGATCCATTCTCTTTAAGCATCACCAGAAATTCAACTTCTCTAAAGGTAGTGTGCTGTGTTCCTTTGACAGACAGGACAACATAATGACATTAGTCAGCACAGAAACAGAGTGTCTCTGCTCAGAGATCAGTCGGTACACCTTGACAAGGTAACAACACCCCTTCTTTTGATCTTTTTTCTCATTATGTTGGGTTCATTTATTTCTGCCAATTCCAGGTGCTCCTTCCATGTAGCTAAATACTGGTCTTTTTTCTTAGAATGTATCCAAAGTTTTTGAGTATCCTTCTTTAAAGTTTCTATAGTTCTCTTAAATCATCCCCATTTACCACCAAATATTCTGATTTTCATTACTATAAGTAATTCAGGCTTTTTTTTTTTTTACATAAAACTGCTTTTATTAAGCTCAATAACAGTTTTTTCCTAAGTGTGTGTTACCTTGTCACAGTCAGCTAGTATTTTTGCTGCTCTCATTCCTGGTAAAATATCACTTTTGATGTTTACCAGTTATAGCCCACCCATAAAATTTATCAGGGAGAGGAGAGTCTCCGAATTTATCAACTATATTTTTATCTTAAAATTGCTATCAAAGAATTATGTCATAATCACTAGATTCAGTGCTATCTAATTACCTATTTCTTCATTTTATAACTCGACTACATGTAGTTTTACTAAATGGAGACTGAAGATATTCTAATTATAGTAGGACACGTAGAAATAACCATTTCATATCTCATAAGAAGAGAATTAAAAAATTATCTGAAAGTTATTTAACATGCTGTTTATTGGGAAATAGTACCTTCTGAAGAATGTTCTTACTGGATGATACGCATTTGTAGATGTTTTCTAAGACTCTAGAGAGATGGTTCACAAATTCCTCTAAAATTTGTGTCTGAGAAGTTTTTCTTGGTTAAAGATTTACTTCTCTTAACATACTGACTCTACATCCTCTCAATAAGAAAGTGTGGTTACAAATATGTCACCTTTTTATTATTTTTTAAATTATTTTATTATTATTATTATTTTTATTATTTTATCATTACTTAATATGATTATGGTGATGGGCCAGCTACATGGGAAGTACTTCAGGAAAAGAAAATGTGTTATTTGTTCTTAGACCCCAAAATAACCAAAAAAGAAAATGTTATACCACAGTGAATTACACAACCGAAATGGAAATAATAGTACAAAAAGGAAAGAGAAGTGTGCAGGTGGAAAACAGGAAAACTATTAGATAATGTAAATTCTCTGAGGATCTGGCACCAGGATTTACTATTACTAATATTAGTATTTACTAATAAATACTTTATTGCGTAAATTCACCATTATTGCAAAGACTTTCTGAAAACTTTAATTTCTCCTTTAGAAAAGGGGTTAACAATGGTTAATGTATCATTGATTAGGTCCTGATATTACCACAGGAACCTGGAAGAAATATTTGTAAACTTAATTGCCTAACCTCTACACAGTTTGCTTCAAACAATATAGTAGTCTATAATAATTCTACTATCTCTGTATAAAGGGTCATTTAGAAATTATGATTTTATTTATTTTTCTGATTAAGTCTAAACTAAATAACTTGACTCAAGTTAAATGGCCTGTTCTATAATTTCTATGTGATGAATAATTATATAATTAAAAGAAACTAGTGAAAAATTATAGTGCAGGGGCCTTTTAATAATATTTCCCTACACAAAGTGGTTAGAAATTGTCCTACAGTTCCTTCCTCTCTTATAATACCAGTATTGCAATGAGCTAACTTTAAGAATATAGGCAAGAGCATCTATTAGAAAAATCTCTTAAACCTAATTTCCTGGCTCGGCGCCTGTGGCTCAAGTGGCTAAGGTGCCAGCCACATACACCTAAGGTGGCGGGTTCGAATCCATCCCAGACCCGCCAAACAACAATAATGGCTGCAACCAAAAAATAGCCAGGCATTGTGGCGGGCACCTGTGGTCCTAGCTACTTGGGAGACTGAGACAGGAGACTCACTTGAGCCCAGGAGTTGGAGGTTGCTGTGAGCAGTGAAGCCATAGCACTCTACCCAGGGGGACAGCTTGAGGCTCTGTCTCAAAAAAAAAAAAAAACCAAAAACCTAATTTCCTACATTATATAAATGACTTCAAAACATACAAACATAGTTTTAAATTTCTCATAACTGGTCTAATGTCCTAATTGATGTATTTTATAAACATTATATATTTTGAATCATTAAAAATACTAGAATGTCTTTTAAGTGGTAAGACTCTTCATTAGTTTTCACAACTTCTAAACTAAGTTGAGAATTACATTTTTTTTTTTTTGTATTGCTTTGGTCCTTTCTAATGTGCAGCTTGCTGTGTGTTTTTTATAGCATTCTTAAGATTTCTTGATTCAATCTTTGACATGTTTCCTAGCAATGGGCTCAATTTTTCCTTGAAAGAACATTCTGAGGGTGATTGAGAGGGGCATAGTATTTGGGGGGCAATCAAATGCAGGGTGGGTTTTTTGCTGTGATATGTTTTAAAGTGTAGATATCTACTTAATAAAAAAAGCCTCACTAAGGTCTGTGTACTTGTTTGTTGTTTGCAGTAACAAATGATACAGTTTATGAAAAGAATTTGAACAATGCTTGATATAGCATACAATGAAAGCTCAAAAGTAATAACTAAAAATGAAATGAGATAAAGTTGTGTATTTTTTCTCAAAGTTAAAATTTCAACATAGAAAACATTAATTTGAGTGTTAAGTATTCAATATTCAAATTCAGTTAACTACAAACTAGTTTAAGTAGAAAATGTGTACAAAACACTGCCTCATTTACCAAAAAAAAAAGTTTTTCATCGTTTCATCACTACCAAAAAAAAAAGCCCCATAAGATAGTTAATAACTTTGAAACTTAAATTGCAATTTTTAAGGTGTGTTTTAAAGTCATATAGTACTTGTTCATCTTGTAGAAGGAAAACATGGCTTTTTTCTTATGCTTTAACTTAATTTCTAAGAGTAGTTGTTCTTGTGTTTTGGTGAGTTGAAGGAGCTTTGAAAGTTAAGGATAGAAGCACAAATATTTAAGACAAAGAAAAAATTTGGAAGTAATTGCAGACTCCATTAAAGCCTTAATTAAAGGGCACTAGGAAAGCGAATTAGCACATCTGAGATTTTAATCAAACTGCTATTTCAACCAATTTATTAATTGACTCCAGGATTAGGTTGTAATGTGCACTGTTAAGATGTATGTGCGTGATCTGAAAACTCTAAGACTGTGTATTCTTATTTCAGAAACAACCAAGTTGAAAATGTACATTTAAAATGATCTCCTAGCTTTACAGGGATGATTGTAGATCTTGTAATTAGCATTGATCATTTTATGCCTACAATAGCTAGGCCTAAAAATATATATACATATATGTATATTCTGAAATTCACCAGACACGTGTTGAATGAGTGTTTATACATATCTTTTGATTCATCTAAAGACAAAATTTCCTATCCTGGCCACATTATTGATTTGAAATATAGTTCAGACTTAAGGATACTTATTAGATAATCAGATACAAATAAAATGAATTTTCAAATATCTTAAGGATATTTGTAGTAAAACCAAAAGACAATGTCAAAAAATACAGAACCATCTTATAAAGTTCAATCTGAACACTGGCTGTGGGACCTGTCTTACCCTGAAGGCTTCAATCAATACATTATCCTTCTGCATATTGAATGTACAATCTCAAAGGTGGAAAGGAACAACCTCTTCTTTATAGAAATGTATTATAATAAAGTTACTACTAGCTTTGGAGTAAAATGCATTTCCATCTGTGAATATGTTATGAATTACTTAAAGTAAAAAGAGCAAACTCAATTCTCTTCTAAATTTCTTTTCTACCAGAGGATTTTAAACACTAAGCTATGTTATTATCCTACTAGGCAAGCAGGATCATACATACTCTTTTACTTTAAATATAGTCTTTGGAATTTATAATGTGTTTTCCAAAGTCTTTGGAAAACAAACCAACGGAAATTATAAATTTTCTAGTGTCTAGGCTCTCTCAGCTTTAACCAGAAGAGTGGTGCCCCGGAAGACTCTGGTTGTTGGTGCAATTAATCAGTTGGGATCTGTTATTAGTAAGAATAGATTTAACTGTTTCTTTTTTTTTTTTCTTTTTAAGGTGAACAAATATAAAGGTTTTGACTTTGAGTGTATTAATCATGTCTTTTTATTTTTTGGTATTTTTGATGCTTTGGCATCTGGGGCCTGGCTGATTGTGGAGAGACTGGCCCTCCCAGGGCTAGCCAATTCCTAAAGATAGTAAAGGACTTATCTGCAAGTGAAAGTTCACCTTTTATATGCAAATGAACCAATCCAGAGCCCACAGTTACACCACCTTTTTGATTGGCCCTCATAGGATACTCATGATTTGACTCTCTTTTCTCCTTCCCCAGTCACCCCAGGACCAAGTCCTAGAAAACTAGAGACAACCCCTATGCCCCAGAGACTACTAAGATTATCCAAACTGGCCAGTGTTAAGCTTTTTATATTGACTTACCCATTCTTTCCCACATATTTCCCACAAAAAACACAGTAAAGGCTCTTGCCCATGTTTCCCCCTCACTCCCTCTGCCTTCTGTCCCATTCAGGTGCTTTGATATGGGGAGTCTGCACCTGTGGGCATGTTCCCTCCTCTTAGAAACTGCTAGTAACAAACTTTTCAATGACTATTATCTTCTGATCTGTTGACCCCACCTCACCTGAATAATAATAAAATTTACATTTTAAAACAATGAGTGAAAGCGATTGTACTGTTAAGAGAATAGCTATGTCTTAACACTTCCAGCCATCCCTGATAGTAAACTAAAAAATGTTGTTTTACATGAAAGACATAGTTTTATGTTTTCTATCAGTCCATCAAACAGCTAGACTCCCCACCACCAATACAGTTAGTTTATACATCAGCAACTGCAGGTTCACCTCGGGGGAAGGAGCATAGTCAAAATACTCCCACTCAGTATTCCACAATAAGCAACCTTTTACAGAGTATGACCTAAAGAACTAAAGGTTCTTTCACATACACTCATAAGAATAAACAGTTGAGGTGCTCAGATTAAGTGAGTGCTTGTTTATATAAAGGACGATTTAATTCAATATTCTTGCTGTTAAAATAATACATATGAAAACAACTCAGACTTCCTATCTTTTATCTTTTTGGCATTTAAAGTAAATTTGTTCTGTTTCAATTTCACTTTACTCTTTTAAAAATCACTCTCTTTTCCTATCCAATTCTACAACCTTTCTATTTTTAAGGCTGTATTTGATCCAGTGATAGTAAGGTGTAGATTTCTAACAAAATGTAGGCACAGAAATGATTTTACTTATCCCTCAGTATCTTCACATAGACCATCATGACAAAATAGATAATAAAATTTAATATAGATAGGCATCCTGGGTTAGATTATTTTATATATTATCTTCTCAATAAGTTTAAGTTCAAGACCTGATTGACACTGGCCAATTGCTGGCATTGGTAGATATATAAATCATTTATGGATTATTTTATATACTTTTATAGCCACCATTTCTCTTCATCGCTATTAACAAACTGCTGCAAGGCCATCATTTTTCTACATAGTAGGTTAAATAAAGAAAACTGCATGCATATGAGTAGATCAATATTATTGACTTATTAAATAAGATTGATATTGATATGTCCATAATGAGTCCTGATGTTTCAAGACTAATATATTATAAAAGTAATTATCCATCACCAGGAGTTTGGTTAAATAACACAATAATTTTCAACCAACCACCTATTGATAGTGATCTGAAATTTGCTCCTTTACTTTGAATATCTTGAACTAATGATAAATCATTTTTTATTGTCTTAATTCTGCTCCCTCAATTTATCTTCTCCCAACCTTACCCTTACTGCAGTAGCTTTTTCTCTGGTGATTTTACCTAATTCTTACCCCTTAATAAATTATCCTTCAGTGTTGCCAGAGAAATGAACAAGTATGTAGTGAGGAGCAAAGTTTTACTATGCTCATAGTCTTCAATGATTGCTATTATTTACAGAGTATTGTAGCAACTTCCTTACAAAATATAAATGGCCTTTCACAATCTGTGGCCTGCACACATTTCATACAACATAATCCACTAATGCCAGACTGTTCAGATTTCTAAACGTGACACATTTCTTTACATATCCTGCAACTACCACCTTTTTCCCTTTCAAATGCCTTTCTAACCTATAAATTACAACCTGTTTGATAATATTTTTGGTGACTTGTCCAAACACATAGGTATTCTCTCTAGTCCCATTGCCATTTAGGTATATCAAACAATAGGCGTTACTGTCATTTTTGATTATAGTTACATGTATGTTTACCTCTTTAGTAGATTATAATCTTGAGTGTAGGAAATATATACTTATTTTCAAACATGTACAATGTAGACACTACTCCTCACGTCGACTATGTGCTCAATTTATGGAGCCGTTTATTCCAAAGAGTTGAATGAATAAATGTGCTTGGGGCCCCTGAAGAATCAGAGTAGTTGAACGAAGTTGGATAAAATTTCTCATCCTTTTAAGTCTGGTACACACTGTTATTAAGATAAATTTTAAATTATAGTTAGACAGAATGAATAATATTTGCTAGCACAAAGTGACTATAATCAACAATAAGTTATGGTGTACTTTAAACTAATTAAAAGAGTGGAATTTGAATGTTCCTAACAAAGAGATGATAAATACCTCAACTGATGGATACTCCAAATACTCTTCATTTATTATTACACATTGCATGTCTGTATCAAAACAATTATTATGTACTCAGAATAATTTTTTAAAATTTAAAGATATCATAGTTTTTGACTTCTGAGTACATTAAGGGTAGATAAAGGTATATTAATAATCAACTTTCTCAAAAGACTTCCAGAAAAAGCTGAATTGAGTAAAGCTATGTTTATCAGACTTAATGCACTATGGGAAAATGCCATCTTTACAGAGTTCTGTAGTATCTCAGAAAAAGAAGTCATGGCTGGGTATTTATAGAGTTTTAAATTCTGGGCTGGCTGGCTTCAAAGTGTATCCTGCAAGGATATTCTGACACTGATTGGAATTGGGAAAAGTTTATGACACAATAGCTTTGGATTGATGAACACAGAGGAATACAGATCTTTTTTTTTTTTTTTTTTTTTGAGACGGAGCCTCAAGCTGTCCCCCTGGGTAGAGTGCCATGGCATCACAGCTCACAGCAACCTCCAACTCCTGGGCTCAAGCGAGTCTCCTGCCTCCGCCTCCCAAGTAGCTGGGACTACAGGCACCCGCCACAACGCCCAGCCATTTTTTGGTTGCAGCCATCATTGTTGTTTGGCAGGTCGGGCTGGGGATTCAAACCTGCCACCTTAGGTGTATGTGGCTGTCGCCTTAGCCACTTGAGCCACAGGCACCGAGCCAGGAATACAGATCTTGAGGCACTTCTTGGTGAGGAAGCTGCTTATTTATAAGTCATCTGTAATTCTTTCACACTCTTACCTCCTGGAGCAAACAGTGGATTAGTTTTGCTGGGTCACAATAATTATTTTTCCTTCTTTTTTTTTAATTTCATATTAATGAGGGTGAAAATGATTAGGATATATTGTTTGTGGTTCTAAAGTTCAAGTTGTAGTGAGCCCTTCATCCAGGGGTGTGCTACATACCCTGATTTTGTGCACATTACCAATTCCCCTCCCTTCTTCTCATTCCCCACTCCTCCTCTTTTCCCCACTTGAATATACTTGTGTTTTCTCTCATATGGTTGTGTTGTTGTTTGTCTGTTGGTTTCATATTAGTATTGCATACATTGGATACTTGCTTTTCCATTCTTGTAATATTTTACTAAGAAGAATGTGCTTCAACTCTATCCAGGTAAACACAAAAGGTGTCAAATCTCCATCTTTTTATGGCTGAATAGTATTCCATGGTATAAATACACCACCATTTATTGATCTATTCATGAGTTTAAGGGCACTTGGTTGCTTCCACATCTTGTAGATTGTCAATTGAACAGCAATAAACATTCTAGTGCAAATGTCCTTGTGATAAATGATATTTTTTTCTTCTGGGAAAATACCTAGTAAGGGCATTGCAGGATCAAATGAAGATCTACTTCAGCTCTTTGAGGATTCTTCATACTTCTTTCCATAGAGGGTGCATTAGTTTGCAATCCCACAGGCAGTGTTAAAGTGGTCCCCTTTCTCATCATCCATGTCAGCATTTGCAGCTTAGGGATTTTTTTTGAAGTGGGCTATTCTCACTGGAGTTAGGAGATATCTCAGTGTGGTTTTGATTGACATTGCTCTAATGATAAGGGGCAATGAGTATTTTTTCATTTGTTTGTTAGCCATTCATCTGTCTTATTCAGAAAAGTTTTTATTCAAGTCTCTTGCCCACCTATAAATGGGATTGTTTGCTCTTTTCCTGATGATTAATTTGAGCTCTCTCTAGTTGCTAGTTATCAGTCCTTTAACAGATTTGTAGCATGCATATATCTTCTTCAATTTGGAAGGTTGTCTGCTTATTCTAGATGCTGTACCTTAGTTGTTTAAAAGCTTTTTAGCTTGATTGTGTCCCGTTTATTTATTTTTGGTGTTGCCGTAATTACCAAGGGAGTCTTCATAAATTCTTTTCCCTGGATGACAGCATCAAGAGTTTTTTCCACAACTTCTAGGATTTTTACTGTTTTGTGTCTTAAATGTAAACCTTTTATCCAGGAAGAGCCAATTTTTGTTAATGGTGAGAAGTGTGGGTCTAGGTTCAGAATTTACATGTGGCTAATCAGATCTTCCACACCATTTGTTAAATAGGGATTCTTTTTCCCAGTTTATGCTTTTGCTTGTTTTATCCAAGATTAGATGGTGATACATGGCTGAATTCATTTATAAGTTCTCTGTTCTGTTCCATTTATCTATATCTCTATTTTTGTGCCAGTACCATGCTGTTTTGATCACGGTAGACTTTTATTATAACCTGAAGTCTAGTAGTATGATGTTATCAGATTCAGACTCAATATTGTCTAAACAAAGAAAAGAATTTACATAGATTTTGATTTGCAATGACATCTTATAATTTATATCTTCAATGTCTATCATAGTCCCTGGGACATGGAAAGATTTAAATATTTTACATACTTTATCTCATTTTAACATAAAGAATTTATAACCTGGAGATTTCCCCTGAATTGCAGCACTCTTTTTTATAAAGGCAGGATTGAAATTATTCAAATACTTGAATAAAAGGGTATTGTCTATAAAACTCATAAGTTCCCAATTCCCATTTTGTGCTCTACTTACCTCCTAACAAGGCCAGCTAGCCTCTTTCCCACTTATCTTATTTTCTCTCAATTATGTACCATACCTTCAACCTCACCTATACTTTATGTTTGGATTCTACTCATCCTATAACAATGTCAATATTTACTTTAGTTGTATATTTTTAATAAATTTAAAGTACTATACTTTCATTATAAAAATATAAGAAATGTAGAAAAGTATAACATAAAATTGCCAGAAACTCAGTTTTCACTGTTTACCTATTAATGTGCATCTTCCTAGAATGTGTTTTATATGTGTACACAGACATATTACTGACTGTGTGGACCCATTTGGGAAATCTACATGTCAACAAACATAAAAAATTTTGGACAGTGTGAAATATTCATTTTAATTATCCAATCATCATATTGTGCATTGCATTTTCAAGCACCAAAACATGATGCAATTAAGTTCAACAAAAAATTATTTGACATCATCCATATAAAAGATAATCTGTTATATTCCAGGGATTTAACATAAATAAAATAATTTTCTCTTCCCAAGGTTAATTTTACAGTTGATTATAGATGATGTTGAACTGACATTTCTTTAAAAAATTTTCTATTGTGATAAAATACAATAAAAAAGTAAAATACATAAAATAATATTAAATTATTTTATATATAAAAATAGATATAAAATGATAAATTTTATCTTATAAGATAAAGTTTATCATTAAATATTTTATGAGATAAAATATTTTAAAAGATAGAATTTATCATTTTAGCCATTTAAAAGTATACAGTTCAGTGGTATTAAATACATTCATATGTTGTGCAACCATTACCACCGTCCAACTCCAGAACTCTTTATCTTTTTTTTTTTTTTGAGACAGAGCCTCAAGCTGTAGCTCTGGGTAGGGTTTTGTGGCATCACAGCTCACAGCAACCTCCAACTCCAACTCCTCCTCCAACTCCTGGGCTTAAGCGATTCTCTTGCCTCAGCCTTCCAAGTAGCTGGGACTCCAGGGGCCCACCACAATGCCTGGCCATTTTTTGGTTGTAGTTCTCATGGTTGTTTGGTAGGCCCAGGCTGGATTCCAACCCGCCACCTCTGGTGTATGTGGCTGGCACCTTAGCCACTTGAGCTTCAGGCCCAGGTAGAGATGGCACCACCAACTCCTTCGTAGAGCTCCATGTAGTCCTCCCTGAGTCTGGGTATCTTAACACCATAATCTTAACTTGGCTCTGAATATGCCTGGCAGCACTGAGAATTTTCCCATACATAAAAGAAAGTCTGTACATATGGTAAAGAAAAGTGCATTGTCAAAACCAATGTGAAGTCTAGAAGCATAAGAGTTAAGGCTCAGGCTCTCTTCCCTAAAGTGAAACAAAATGAGTCTTCCCCAAAGTCCTTATCACAAAACCAGGCCTAGCCAAGGACTTAGCCATGCAGTTTGAGAAATAGTGAAAGCAGAAAAGTGAAGGCAAGCTCTAGAGTCCCCTTAAGCACTGGTTGCTAGGAGGAAGATCTGAAGCATGAACATTTTCTTTTTTATTTTTTTAAATTAAGTAATATAAACATAGACCATGAATACATTTATGCGTATGTGGGGTACAATGTGTTGATTTTTATGCAATCTGACATGGTTACATCAAACCAATCAACATAGCTTTTGTCTCATTTATTGATTATTGTATTAAGACATTTATGTTCTACACTTCACAAATTTGACTTGTACCCTTGCAATATACTCTATAGGTGTGGTCCCGCCTTTTCCCCTCCCTCTATCAAACCTCCCTGCTCTGCTCCCTTCTGGCTCCATTTCTCTCTTTCATCCTGGGCTATAGTTGTGTTCTATCTTTCATAAGAAAGTGTGAGTAAATATAAGTTGGTTTCATAGAAGTACTAAGTACATTGGATACTTTTCCCCCCATTCTTGAGATACTTTACTCAGGACATGTTCCAGGTCCCTCCATATAAACATAACAGAGGTAAAGGCTCCATCTTTTTTAAGGCTGCATAGTATTCCGTGGTATACATATACCACAATTTATTAATCCTTTCATGGATCGATGGGCACTTGGGCTTCTTACATGACTTGGCTATTATGAATTGAGCTGTAATTCCCATAGGAGCAAATATCTTTTTTGCAAAGTTCTTTTTGGTCTTTTGGATATACTCCTAGTAGAGAAATTGCAGGATCCAATGGCAGGTCAATTTTTAGATCCCTGAGTGTTCTCCAAACTTCTTTCCAAAAGGAACATATTAGTTTGAATTTCAAACAGCAGTGAAGTGTTCC
>CAUYQV010004198.1:0-19739 GCA_963574575.1 Galagoides demidoff
GTGGTCCCAGCTACTTGGGAGGCAGAGGCAGAAGACTCGCTTGAGCCCAGGAGTTGGAGGTTGCTATGAGCTGTGATGCCATGGCACTCTACCCAGGGGGATAGCTTGAGGCTCTGTCTCAAAAAAAAAAAAAAAAAAAGACAATGTAACCTAGTTGTATGTACCTCACATTATTCTGAAATAAAAAAAAAAAGAAAAGAAAAAATAATCTCACAGTCTAGTGGAAAACAAGACAGTATTCTGACATTCCATGAGGAAGAGTGGACTGGTGTAACCTACAGCACGTCTGGAGGAACGGAGGCAGAGGACCAAGTGCCCGTGAGCCTGGAGGAGCCCAGGAGGGGCTGCGGGAAGGTAAGCCGAGCCGAGGTCTAGGGCACCACCTGATGACTGCACGAGAGCGTGTTCCTCCTCTGTTCAGAACACTGGTTTTGTAACTGCCAGCCATATTTTACAGCATAGTTCTCAGACTGTAGTCTGGTGACCCTGGGCTTCCCAAAAACCTTTTCAGGGGATCTGGAATGCCAAAATTATTTTCATAATTATATTAAGATGTTATCTGCCTTTTCTACTCCACTTTTTTCACGAGTGTACAGTAGAGTCTTCCAGAGCAACCTGATGTTTGACATCAGACTGGGGCAGAAGCAGACAGGAGGCTCCAGCTGTCTTCCATCAAGCCAGACATTAAAGAGATCTGCAATAATGTAAAACCATGCCCCCTTCTCACTAACTTTGCTTTAGAAACCGGAGGATACTTTTTATAAACATGTTTGTTAACGTGCAATCAGTCTTTATCATTATTTGAAAATGAATTCATAGATATTTAAATGTCTTTGTTTCCATTTCAAATATGATAAATACTGCTCAGAGGTAATCCACAGGAAGACAAGCTCTTCATTTTTAAGAGGGTCCTGAGACCTACAAGCTTGAGAACCACTATTTTCGGGTGAGGGAGGGAGAGACGTAGGGCATTTTATCTACAGGAGTGGTCTCCAACCTTTATGGCACCAGGAACCAGGGTCATGGAAGATAATTTTTCCACAGTAGAGGATGGTGGGGATGGTTTTGAGATGATTCAAGCACATTACATCTGCACCTCACATCGGCAGGCACTAGATTCTCATAAGGAGTTCACAACCTAGACTCTTCATATGCAGAGTTTCCAGTAGGGACCAAGCTCCTAGGAGAATCTAATACAACTGCTTATCTGACAGGAGGCGGATCTCGGGTGCTGATGTGAGCAGTGACTGTACATAATGAAGCCTACTCCTGTGCTGCCCAGTTCCTAACAGGCTTTGGACTGGTACCAGTCCTCCCCTTGGGAGTTCGTGCAAACACAGAATCCATCAAGTTAGAAGCTAGAAACCATTTACATAGAATAAGTGAAAGCCACCGAGGGCGTGGGATGTATTCAAAGGATAGAGGATGAATTCACTGGGCCCAGTCACAGAAAGCTGCAAGTCCCGGGGATATTTGCACTAGATCCCTCTTAAACTGCAGCAGGGCGGTGATCTCCTGGGGTCATACCGACCGAGCTGTCAGCTGACCCCAGCTAACAGGATTGCACAAATTCACCATGGTGATAACTGCTTTGGCACTTTATAGGTGAAATAGCACCAGAGAACAGTGAATTTTCTGAAGTTAGAAACTAATACAATCTTATTACCATTGCCACAATATTGACAAGTGAAAGAATGTGACAAGGCAGAAAAATTTAGATCAAGAGCGGGCAACCTCCAAGAATGGAGTATGGCCTAGCTTGAGGTTTCGAGTGTGGTCCTTGTCCACAGTCATGGCTGAAGAATGGCAGAGAGCCAGGATCAGAACCTGGCTATGTGACCTTGGGAAAATTCCACACCTTGCTGAGCTTCGGGCACCTCTTCTCCAAAATGGGGATAATAACAGTAACCATCCTGCGGGGCTGCAGCGAGGGTTGAATGAAAAGAACTGTATGAAGCGATCTGAACAAAGTGACCCCTGTAAAAGCTAACTGCTGGTGTTATTCCTTCTGCAACCATTTCCTTGTATGGCTTTGAACCATGGCGTCATAAGCCCTAGAGCTGCCTTTCTGGGGAGGAATTTCTGTGCATCAGCCTCTGTGCTCATTCTCTGACAGAGCCTCCTAAGTAAGTGGCTGCCTCTGGGAAGGCTTTGGGGGCACCCAATGAACCCCCATTCCTACTGACCCCCCTCCTGGACCCTCTGTCTCTTCTTCCTTCCCTTTCCCACCACTCTGGGGTCTTGTGTAGCCACATCATTGGCACGTGTGGGAAAACATTACTGGCTATGCTCATATTCTGGGGCATGGAGGTCTTTTTCTGTATAAGTTTACAGCAGAGAACCATGCAAAGACTAAAACCCAAAGCCAGTGGGGGCCGAGGGATCTGTCTACATCTTGGGTTTTGCCATGACGTGAAAACACATGGCTTCAGAGTGTAACATGAACAGCCTGAGATCTCTCCAGGGTGGAATCTATGTGTTCAGCTATGCAGAAATACTTACGACGGACCTTTTAAAAAGTCAGTGGGAGGGTGTGTTAAGTGAAAATCAAGATAACCTTTCTTAGGCATGCTTCCCCATCTATCCCCAAACCTTTTCATTTTGACTAGAGTAAGAGTTGGAGAAATGCCTTAGATCGGGGGGAAATGTCTATTTTTCTCCAAGCTCACTTGGAATTGGGCACTCTCGGGATGAAGGGGAGGCCTGCCATTTGTAGACAAGAATGAAGTCTTTTGTGAACAGCCTAAGTACACCACTGACTTACTTTAAAAAGTGTCAAAGGCTATTTCTGGAGAACGTGCGGTTGACTGTGCCAAATTGAAACATTGACTTACACCCGATTTAGCATTAAAACATGAGAACTTACAATTAAGACTACTCTGTTTACTCCAAATGAGTTTGTCAACATGCTGCAAATATATTTATGTTATCATAATAAAACCAAGAAATAGGAGGGGGTGGTTACCGGCCTGGAGGCCGCACTGAAAAGCACTTCAGCACACTGAAATCTGAGCTGCCCTATCATATAGGCAACTGCTTTTCCCCGGAGAGCAGACACTGGGTGTAGCTATATTAGTGCATAATAGGTTTATTCTCATTCACAAAACAGGAATTACTTTATGGCTCGAAAGTAAAACTAGTGTAAGAAATATACTGGCAGATTTGCTACAGATGTGGTCTCTGACACGTACACACGGGAATCTGCTATTAATCACACGTTGAGATTTGAACATCATAAAGTACAAGACAGACAAGCATTAAGTTCAAGGTCTGAATTGATAAAAAAAAAATGAGGAGAAGAGAAAAAAGATTAGTGCGCCTGTGTCATCATTGTGTTTAAAGGGACTGCTTTAGGAGATATCATTCATCCCTTCCCCTGTCTTCACCCCAGTTTATTTCAAGGCTGGCCTGCCTTTTGTTTGCTTGCTTTCACTCTGACACAGATGACAGTTCTTGGGAAAAGACAGCCCTTGGGCTGTCCTGCTTGCCGGATGAGGACAGGAATGTGCTTGTTCGGCATTTGTTCAGAAGCGCCTAGACTCCGCGGACTCTGGGGAACGGGGAGCAAGGAGCACATGCCGGAACTGGCTCAGCACCTAGGCCCTGCAGGCCTTTGTCACCACCTGCCTCCAGGGTTAAGGTGGCCATGGTAATTATGCCAAGGCCATGCATTACTCTGACAAAGTAATCCATCAAATTATTTCTCACAATTTCAATTCACCCCTCGAATTTTCCCTTACCTCCACAGCCAGCTGGATATTATATTACTAAAGCTGTTGAAAAGGTAGAACGCTGGCCATGGAGCCAAAGGCCACAGCAACTATGCAATGCATAAATTTTTATTGTTTGCTCAGTATTGAAATCTCATTAGGGCCCATAACTCATCTGAACACCGTGAACATTTACATCTGTTGATCATGAGAACCTAGAAGGAATGTACACCTTTGGCTAACTTGTTTTTAGAGGAGGCAGTGTGTGTGTGTGTGTGTGTGTGTGGTGTGCGTGCACATACATACACTCATGTGTTTTCAGCCCTTGAACAGCTGTGGTTTAAATATCCCTTACTCAAACCAATTTCCAACCCGAATTTAAATATCCCAAAGTTGTTTTCATTTGGCAGCTTTCAGACAAAGAGTCACTTCTCTTCGAGTCCAGCTTAATCAATGTTGGAAAATTCCACTCATTGCCCATTGGCCTTAATGCAGCTCTGCTGTGTTAATGACATCAGAATTATCCCAAAGATTACATGTCTTTCATTCAACATATATATGTTTTTGTCTTCACTTAATTATGGCTTCGGAATCCACTTAAGAGAGGAAATATGACTGTGACTGTTTCTGGGTCCCAGGAATATCCAGATTTGTGTCCAGATTTGTTGGTACGTGCATATATAGAAACCTCTCTCCTACTAAGTTCTGTTTGGATCCAACAGCATTTTGACTCATGAGGCTCTTAGCAGTTCCCTGAACACGAAACTCCGAGAGTTAAGGTCACTGAAGCAGAGGATCAGAATGGAAGGGGAAGGGGCCTTTGGGGCCAGCTAGCCAGGCCAGCTCTCTTTCAAGCAGGAATCCCCCTGAACAACACCCCCTGACAAGTGGTTCTTCAGGAATGCATCCATTTTTGGAATGAAGTAGGACAGCAGCTGCAGGGCTCTTAGGCCACACTCCCTAGCAGTTTGGGGCAGGGATGAAGACGACTGTGTCCTATGAGAAGTTTGGAGGGAATTTAGGTAGACCAAGCGTAATTACCCAGGCTGGTATCTGGCTAGGGTACCAGCTCGTGCAGCCCCTCTGGGATTCCAGCTGATGCAATGACACTTTCTGATGAGAGCCTTGTCAACTGCAAGCTGCTTTTTAGCAGGACATTGCTAATACACCAAGATGGAAAAGATCGGATACAGATGTTTTCACTCAGAGGGCTTTGGAAATGCTAAAGTCCTATCTTCTCCTCAAGGAGAAACAGCATGCATGTCCATGCAGGAAAAAGAAGCCAAAGGGCCTTAACACAGGGCCATCCCGATCCAAGTATCATTGCAACATCCTTTTCTAGTGCGCCCTCCAAGTCAGCAAGAGGCGTTAGTGTTCTGCTCTTAGGACATGCATCTTATGACAGCCAGCAAGGTGGCCCTGGACACATGGAATCGCGTGAGCACCAGAGCAGGTCTAAGGGAAGTGAATTGGCTCCAGACTGGGGATGCAGTGATGAGCAAAATCAGACAGGTCCTCCTCCCCGTGGAGCTTCTAGACCTTAACAAATCACATGATATCCAGTTTCAAACTGTGCTAACGAAAGAAGCTATTATGATACCATGAGAGTCTGGAAGTGGAGGGTCATGTCACTTGATGAGACTTCCAGGAAAGCAGATGCTGAAATGGAGTAAGATGTGTAAGAGGTTTCTTAGGGGTAACACCTATAAAAGATGAAAGGGAGAGGAGGCAGAACTGGGCAGGTAGAGCCTTGGACCACAGTGCAGATCTGACAAAGTCTCAGCTAGCTCAGTGAGGGGCTCTGGGGTCAAGGCGGCCAGTAGAGGAATCCTACACTGGGCAGAAGTGGCAGGCCTAGGACTGCCCATTGTAGCAAGTCAATAGCTGGGGGCTACTTGGCAAGAGTGTGGTTCAGTTCTGATGCTTAGTGGGTCCCTGAAGCACCGGGAGCTGACTGCACGCCCCGAGGGTGAATGTAGCTGCTGCAGCATTGAGCTTGTTCAGGAGCCCAGAGAGGGCTTTCCCAAGGTGGTGATGACATTGAATTAAGATGTGAAGGATGAGCTAGGTTAATAAGCAAGGGAAAAGCGGCGGGTGAGGATGGGAAGAGGACTCCGGGCAGGAGGCACAGCATGTGCAAAGGCCCTTTATCTGGAGGGGGAGGAAAAGGCCTGGAGGAGGAAGATGGGAGCAGAGGAAACACAAGTCATGCTGGCCCTGTGGGCCACGGCAAAGGACTTTGCTTTCCGTTAGCCATGTGGTTTTGAGAAAGTTACTAATGTTCCTGATATTTAGCTTCCTAATCTAGAAAACGGGAACCACAGCCCACACTTGATTAGGTTAACAGGAGGCTTAAATGAGATTACACATATCAAGCTCTCACTCTAGTACCTGGGACATGAGCAACACGTAGCAAATAAATGTTGGCCATTACAGAAAACCTCAACTGGAAAACCTCTATGGGAAAATGGGTTCATTTTTAAATTCTGTTTTTAAAGGTTTAAAAGTTTGCTTCTAGAATAACGTGCCTGATTTGACCAAATTCCAGATGAAATTGCTTCATTCCTTTTCCACCGGGATCACGGTGCTACCCAAATCCTCCGTTATTAAAATTCTAGGCATACAAGTTAAGTTTAGAATTAAACAATTAACACCACCAACTCAGAACCGAATAGGCAACAAATAGCTGGTAGAAGAAAAATAGTCTGTAAGAAATCTAGGGCCATCCTTAGCCACAGCAGCACATTGTAAATGGGGAGGTACAGATGCTGAAAATGAAATTTTTTCTCTCTCACCTGTTTACAGAGTAACCCTTCAGAGGCCTATTTTCGGATTATTACAATCCATTAAAGGTCAGAAACAAAAATCCCCGTAAAATACAGAAAAATGTACATTGGCTGGAATTGTTGACATAGATTTGATTGCTGAAGAAAATTTTTACCAACCTGGTCATTTTTTTTTGAATAGTGAGTGAACATGTGCTAACAGATCAAGGGACATTTTCTAAATTCAAGTCCAGAGGATCTGAGATAGCTTAAAATAAGTCTAGCTCCCATCCTGCTGGATTCATGGGCATATGTGAGTTTGGAATAACCCAACCCACAAGGAAAAAAAAGAGAACGATCTCTCCTATACAGATAAATTCATAATAAACTTGTTTTATTGGTGGCAGTTAAAAAAAAAAATCACTGTTTACTCCTGCTGCTGTGCTTATCTCTGTGTCAAAATCTAGCCTCCCCTTAAAAAGAGAATGCTGGCAGCCAGTGTTTTACAAGCTCACACTCCACTTCCTTGCCTTCTCAGCATCTAGTAAATACACAAAGCTATTCTTTTCAGCTGCTTATCCCCTTGGTCATCCCCTCCGAGATGATTATGACTCCCTCTGACACTTAGAGGAGTGCATAATACTCAAAGTACCTGGATTCTACTCTCGGAAATCTCAAGATGAGATATTGGTAAGACCATCCAAACCTGCCAATGTGTGTGCCCTTCCGGGTCCTTCCTTTCCTCCTTTTTAAAGCTATGATAAATAAAGCAGAGGTGAAGTTTCCACAGTCACCCAAACAAAAGCATCTTTTTCGAGAATTTGCAAGTATTTAACAAATCAACTTGGGTTGTTATCACTTTTTTCTTCTTTTAGGAGAACGCAGTCGCTCAGTTCCTGAACTTCTCTCCAGTATTTCTTTCTTGTGCCAAAGCTTATCAATTCTTAGGTCATCCTGATATGTCAAAAAACTTCTCGGATCACAGAGCTGAACCTAAACGGATTGGACAGGGATTTCTTCACTCAGACAAAAAAAAAAAAACATATCTGATAAGGAAGCTATTTATGTCTTCCTGTGGAGGAAGGAGGCAGTCCACCTTTGCTCATGCATTGTACGCTAGGATGACTAAATTATTTTTTTTTCCTGGAGGATGGCTATCTAATGGAAAAGCTCCATGCTTCTGAAGCTTTCATTAAGGTGACTCATATGGCAAGTAACTTTTTAAAACCCCCTGAAATTTTATCTTTTACCACAGATTTGCCAAGGGTTCTTTCAGTAAAAATGTAGTAAACGGGAAAAACTATTGGTCCCCTACAGAATAATTAAATTCTTTTAAAAATATAACATTCTGTAAAAGCTTTCCATTCAGTTGAGATTGGACCATACAAGGGGTTGTGGTTATTCCGGGATAATTTGTGCCTGTGGTCACATTTGGGCATAATTTGCAATGGCCACCACTTATCACGAGGAGGAATAGGGGTAATAGGTGAATGGTCTTAGCAGAAGAACCTCAGTGACCACCCAGAGGCACCTGCCTTTCTAGAAGCCATTTGATTTAACAACGGGGAAACGATGGCTGTGGTATTAAGTTAAAAATGAAGTGATGCTTAGCCAGGTAATCAGTCAGAGATTAGAACAGGCACTTTTCTAGAGTAACCTGAGCTCCACAAGGTTAATTACGAGACTTGCTGTCATCAATACTTTCTATTTGCTTCTGTGAAAGTGAAATGACAAGACAGGGAAAATCTAACTTTGGGGAAGGAGCCAGAGGACAAATGCCACAGTGTCCAGAGAACTGAGACCTTTGGAGACCGGGTGGAAATCCCAGTGCTTTCAGAATCTTGGGCCCAGAATGGCTGGCTCGTGTCACTCCTGGAAGGCCGGTTTTGGCTCTGAATGATGAACTTCAGGCATGGAATCAAAATGAGATCATCAATCACCAAGGACTTTGGGGGAGGCATCTCCACCATGCAGGTTTTATATTCAGAATAAAATCCTTTTGGTGAAGTCTTGTTTTCCCTTTTTAGCCCCAGAAATTGCCTTTCCCCACAATGCTCGATGTCAAAGACTCAAAGGACAAACTTCTGTGTACTAAAGGCTGTCCCACAGCTGTTCCTGCCCTCCACTTATTTGTCAGTGATCAACTCAGTGTCTGAAATGAGGGCCACCTCCATGACCCTAACACCACTCAGACAAGGTGAGCCTGGGAGGCCCATTAGTGCTAAGCCACGCTCCGGAACCTGTCCCTATTTTCTGGTCCTTCACTACACAAGCAGGTTTCTACCATGAGGCTTGGTTGAGGAATCTTCAAAAGGTGAACACGTGGCAGGCATTGACTCGGACTTTGATTTTGCTTTCTGTAATTACAAAACTAATCATTAGGTATGTAAAAGTCAGAGTATTGAACTTCTAGCAATTAGGAAAGAAAGAAAAGCTTTGAAAGATGTTAAGTTTTGGTTTCTCTTTCTGAGCAAGTCTTAAGAAAATGGCTTTTCAAATTAAGTCAGGCTAACTCAAGATTTGGCGGTGAGGAAATTACAGTAAGATGACCTCCTCTGGGGCCAGGGGTGCGCCTGGTTAGGTGGTTTATGTTGAATGTTTTCTGGGGTAAGAAGAGGTAGGGATGGCGTCATTGGGTAGCACCTCACTCGGACGGCCGGCCGGATGGACGTCAGACAGCAGCTGTGAGGGGACCTCTCTGCTCATAACCACCTTGTTTGCGGGACACAGACCAGAACAGACGGCCTAGTGCTAAAGGCCCAGAGCCCGTGTCTGCGCTCTCTTCTTGCACCAGCCCTGCTTCTGAGCTCCCCGGGGTTGCAGCAGATGTTAAAAAATAAAGTTGAAACCTTTAAGCTGTAATGAAGGAGTTCACAGGGTTCATAATCCCTGTACCCCACCCCGATTCTCCAGCGATCCCGCTGAAAGCTTTCAAACAGTCCTCAGCACTAACACGATACAGCGCGTGTAGAACACACTGATCTGCCCGTGATTACCCTGGGCTGCTGTAAAACAATCTCACTCCTCGAGTGAATGCAGGCCGCAGCAACAATGGTGTTATTGACTTGTTGCTCCGGCTCTATTTAGTTATTACCCTCGGGGCCACAATCAATAGACTTTGCACCGAGTCAGCCTAATAAATCCCAGGCTCCCACTGGAGGTTTGCCAGGAACGGCAAGAAAATCTATGGCAGGAAAACACTTAGAGTGCGAAGAGAGAGAAAGCTGCGCTGACAGCTGTATAAATTAATTAACAAGGAACTGTTTATTCTTCTAAGAGATCAGATCGCGCATTTATCATCACGGAAGGAGTCACAGATAGACTATCACAAAATTATCTGGTGATGTTAAGAAAGAACCCCCACACATTTGGATGGGCATGGGAAAGAGAGAGTCCCATGCTCTGTGGCAATTATTTCCTTCTTTATTACATTTTCAATTACTCGATGTATAAATTTGCCTTCTTAGTACTGGTTCTGGCCAGTCTATTATTTCCAGTTTATTTGGACTAATGCAGTCTGCCTTGAAAATTCTTTAAGCCTGTGGTTGAAACAGTCAACACGATAAAAATAAAACGTTGATCATTAACATTGCTGTGCTCTGGGGAGAGGGTGAGAGTGTGTGTGTGTGTGTGTGTGTGTGTGTGTGTGTGTGTGTATGTTTTCCCCTGCTGTTAGGAATTTGAATCCTGCTTGTAATGGAGGGAAAAATACTTTAGGTGACAGAAACACTAAGAAGTTGGTGAAAGTAAATGCCAGTTATTTCCGTTCATTGCAAAAGAATTCTAGGGTATTTCCTTACTTAATAAGCAAATGGTGTACAGATTTAGTGGCTATGGGCCTAGGATCCTACCACTTCAAGACGTGCTGAACTAAACCTGGGCCAGCTCTGGTTTAAGACAATCTTTTTCTATGACTGAAGATCAATGAGGCTGTGAGAGCCTGTTTGCTACTGCAGCGGCGTCTTATCGAAGCTTCATGCAAAACTTTTTCTTAGTCCTCTCTCTTTATGCGAGCATAGGATCCTTAACTTGACCAAAAAAAGGTCTTCAAGTGCTTAGTGATTTCAGATTTTAGATTTGAGAGCAGAGTTGTTGGAAATGGTCTTTACAAGGCCCCACCCCCGTATCGCTCGGCAGACTGACCAATGTTCAGTGAGAGTCTATTAGGCACAAGGCACTGAAATAGCCATTGACTGGCGGTGACACAGGCATCATTGTTCTCAGGCGTGGACAGCTTATTTCACTGCCTCGGTCTAGCCTGGGATATGTCAGCCCTGCTGCATGTTAACACAGTCCTGTGAACAGAAAAGGGCACAGCCGTCTCCTCAAACATGTACCTTTTAAATCGACAGCCCCAGGTGGGTGGGGAGGCCCTACATGCACACACATGAAATCGCTTTATTATGGGACTGCTAATTGTGTTGTCCCAATAATTTATTGCCTCTTATAAATGGTTTCCAGGTAATAAGAGTTAATTGCCTCAAGTGGCTTTCATCCATTGTAGTTTTCTCCTAATATTATACATGAGGCCCATGTACTTTCATTAATCAGGTCAAATGTGTAACTTGAATGGATGCATTAAAAAAAAAGAAAGGTGGAACTTAAAATCAGCACTGCAAACTTAATTCTAAATGTGCTCCCAGAAAGTTGTTCATCCTCAGATTAATTTACTACCCAAGCGCAACTTGGCCTTCCTACTTCCCACTTAAAGACTGGCTGGAGTTCACCTGCTTTGGTCCTATCCCATTTGCAGTGAGAAGACCAAGATTCAGAGGAGAAGTGGAGGTCCTGGGGATGGTCCCCCGGATGGTCAGTGGCAGGGGCAGGCCCAGGTCATAGACTTCCTGCCACCTCCTTCCGGCATCCTGAAATTTCAGCTGAGGTGGATGCCTCTGTGTCCTGCTCCGGCTGTTTCGGCTCCCTTTCCCCCAACGAAATAGCTCCCAAGCTGCTTCTCCAGTGCTCTCAGCTTCATACCTGTACACTCTGACTTTTTTTGGTGTCATTTTCTCCAGCACCTTCCATATCAAAATGTCTCAGGATCGACAGCCTTGGGGCCATACGCATCAGGTGCCCAGCTCTGCGGCCACGCACTGCCTTTCTTCAGCCAAGTCACTCAATATTCACCTCTGATCCCTAGTTGTCTTTTGTCAAAGGAGGGTGTTGGACACAAGATTCCGAAGGGCCCCTCCTCTTAGCTCTCACATCCTGATTTATGCCAATGGCTACTCACTAGTTACCATGCCTTGCCGGGTTTGCTCAGCTCTTCTTACTCTTTCCAGTATCATTACAGCCGATTGTTTTTTGCTGCCCACCCCATGTGAGATATTAGATGCTAACAGTGATGCTGCGCCTTAACCCAAGGGCAGGGCACCACTGGAAGGAATTTCAGGCCCAGAGGCAAATCTTCAGATCACATCTGAAGACCCCTTCTTACATTTTCTTATATTTAGGATACCCTAGACAGGCAGTCACTCAGTCCTATGAGTGTAAGTTTTCTTTCTGATCAACTCTCTTGCCAGGTACAAGGGCCACTATTTGCAATGTAGCTTGGAGGCCTGGACACCTGCAAACACACTCTTAGCCAAGTTGAAGAGTCTGAATATCCTCCTTTCCTGAGTCTTCCTGTGGTTTTGATCAGGGTGGAGGAATGGGGCTAGCATAGGACAGTCTATGGAGCAGGTTATGCCTCTGAAATTTACTGTTGTGTTGGATTCTGGGGTTCTGGCCTTTCTAATCTGAAGCAACAGACATACTGCCTTTAGCTTGATGTATGGCAGAATATGGGTAAGCGGTGTGATGAGAATGAACACGCATGCACTGAGTGGCAACTAGACACCAGGTACCATGTGCATTCCTAAACCTTGGAAAAGCTTCCCTTCATCCATTCAGTAATATTAGAAAGTTGGTATCATATTAGAGGTGAGAAAACTAAGGCTCAAAGAGGTTAAGTGGCTCATCTAGGATCACAAGGGTGGCCAAGAATCAGCTCTTAGTCTTTTGACAACAAGGCCAATTCTCTTTTAGTTTCACCCTACTGCCCAAAAGACCTGGAGATGCAGAGCGGTTAGAGACAAGTACAAATTAGGGTGATTAAATCATTGGCCCACTGGCAGTGAATATTTCATCTCCTAAATGGGAACACTTTGTGAGCTAAGGAGGTTATACTCTACTACGGCTTGCAGACTAGAGTTTCTGAGAGCTGAGGGTGCTTCCCTATTGCTTAACTTGACCCTGCTGGTTCTGCTCTGACTGACCAATGGACTTCAAAGGTGGACTGGGCTGAGATGTGTCTTGGTAGATGACCACATCAATCCACAGTTCATTTTCTTCCTTCAAAAACATGGCTGTACTAGATATCCACATGTAAGAGGACAGAGTTAGACCCTTACCTCACACCATACACAAACATTAATTCAAAATGGATCAAAAATCTAAATGAAAGAAGCAAAACTATGAAACTCTCGGATGATAACACAGGGATACATCTTTGCGACATTAGTTTTAGCAATAGATTCTTTGATATGACACCAAAAGCACGTGTAACAAAGAAAACAAATTTTACTTCACCAAAACTGAAACTGAAAACTTAGTGCTTCAAAAGACACTATTAAAAAGGTAAGAACATAAACCAGAACGGGAGAAAATGCTTGCAAATCATACTTTTGATAAGAGACCTACCTCGACTATACAAAAAACTCTCATAGCTTAGTAATAAAAAGACAACCCAATTAAAATATGGGCAAAGGATCTAGGTAGACATTTTTTCCACATAAACATACAAATGACCAATAAGCATGTGAAAACTTGCTTAACCTCATTAGTCATTAGGGAAATGGAAATTGAAACCATAATGAAATATCAGTTATTACCCACAAGGATGGCCAGACTCAAAAGGTCACATCATCACAAGTGTTGGTGAGTATGTGGAGAAACCCAAACCTTCATACAGTGCTGGTGGGAATATAATTTAGTATAACTACTTTGCAAAACAGCTGAACAGGCTCTTCAAAAGCTTAGGCTACCATTTGATTCAGTGATTCTACTCCTAGTGGAATAAGAACACGTTTCCACATGACAACTTGCATGCAAATGTTCCTAGTAGCATTATTTACCATAGCCAAAAGGTGGCAACAACCCAAATGTCCATCAGCTGATGTGGGATAAACAAAATGTGGTGTGGCACAGCCACACAATGGAATATGATTTAACCACAAAAAGGGAATGAAGTCCTGGTACCTGCTACAGCATGGATTGACCTTTAAACTTGATGTTGAAAGCAGTCAGTCACACAAGATCACAAATTATATGACTCCATTTGCATGACATGTCCAGATTAGACAAATCTATAGAAAAGGCAGAATAGTGCAAAGTTGCTTAGGGCTGAAGGAACGAGGGATTGAGGTCGGTAGGTAATAGGTACAGGGTTTCTTTTGAGGTGATGAAATGTTCTAAGGCTGGGTCTGATAGCTCATGCCTGTAATCCTAGCACTCTGGGAGGCCAAGGCAGATGGATTGTCTGAGCTCACGAGTTCGAGACCAGCCTGACCCTGAGTGAGACCTCCTTTCTAAAAATAGCTGGGCACTTGTAGTTCTAGCTACTCAGGAGGCTGAGGCAAGAGAATTGCCTGAGCCCAAGAGTTTGAGGTTGCTGTGAGCTGTGACTCCACAGCACTCTATCCATGGCTACAAAGTGAGATGCTATTTTAAAAAAATGTTCTAAAATGGACTACGGTGATAGCTGCACATACCTGAATATACTAAAAAAAACTATAGAATTATATACTTTGAAATGTATGGTATATCAATAAAGCTGTCATAAAAATAAAATAAAACCCCCCAAAACCAAACTCCAAAACAACCAAAAAACAATACAGCTGTGCTTCAGCAACGGCCCTTGGGCAGGTGCTTTGCCGTGTAGTGAGTGTGTGTTTCCTTGTGTTCCTTCCCCAACCCTGGTGGTCTGACATGTGGCCAGGGTGCCACTCATTTCCAAAGTGCTTCCTCCATTCATTCCTGGAGTGATGGAGAGAAGGAACACAGGTCATAAGAGCTGCTATAGTTTCTGTGGACGTGCTGCCTCCCATGCTCCACAGAGGGTACTATACAGAAATCATCTCATTTCATTCTTACAACTGCACCCCATGGGCAGGTACCATTCTCACATCCATTTAAAGACAAAAACTTCTCGAAGGTCAGACAGATAATATGTGGCAGGGCCTGGATTTGAAGCCATGTCCACCAGACACTAGGATCTGGGCCTATGTGACCCCCTTTCTAGTGGTATGCACTGCACTAGAAAGGGTGCCTGGTTGTGCTCATGGAAGCTTTCCCTTCCTCATGGATCTCGGGGAATCCCAAGGGCTTTTCCATTCTAAATTACTCAAGGTGTTCCCTGGGAGAGCCAAAAACATCTTTAGAGAAAAGCTAGAAATTTCTTCAGGGAAATGTCCTGCTTATTTTTTAGGACAAATCATTTCAAAATGGAAGTTGGGGTACTTTTTCTCCCATAGCTGACATGTTAAACCCTGTCTTTAAACTTGTTTGTATCTGAAAATTAGTTTGTGATTAGGAAGAAACCTACTTAGTGAGTTTTAAGGAAGTATTTCTGCAAATGTGTGGCGGAGGTAGATTTAATTATGGAATTAATTTTCTTTTTTTCTTTTCATTAATTTTTTGAGACAGAGTCTTACTTTGTCATCCTTGGTAGAGTGCCAGGACATCACAGCTCACAGCAACCTCAAACTCTTGGGCTCAAGCAATTTTCTTGCCTCAGCCTTCCAAGTAGCTGGGACGACAGGTGCCCGCCACAACACCTGGCTATTTTTAGACACAGAGTCTCTCTCTGGCTCAGGCTGGTCTTGAACCTGTGAGCTCAAGCAATCTACCTGTGTCGACCTCCCAGAGTGCTAGGGTTATAGGTGTGAGCCACTATGCTTGGTCCTTAATTTTCATTTTAAAAACTGCTTAGAATTAATTTCTTCTGTTAATGAGGCTGCATCTTTTACCCAAATCTTTGTTTTCACATCAAGTCAGAACAATCACCACCTAAGTTTAATACTTGGATATCATGTGCTTGCCTCTGCCATGAACTTGCTGTGTGATCTTAGGACAGTTACTTGCCCCCTCCTGGTACCAGCACCCCATTGGAGTCCAGTAACTGTGTGGTAAAATGGCAAACTTGTCATATGAGTGAGTTGGGCCAGATCAGAGTTACCAACTGGCAGCCTGTGCCCAGATTCTGCTCACAGACATATTAGACACAGTGGTTTGGCCTGCTCAGTTTATAACTTAAAAAAAAAAATTCTTGCCAACATTGACAAATGGGGAAATTTGTAATCCTGAGTGCAGGCATTCTGGAAAACCCAAAAGCTAAGACCCCATGGGCTCCCATTCCCTCATGGCAGGAGGATTCTGTGAAGCCTCTTGGCTAGGACACTCTCTCTCTAGTTTTCCTCATCCCCTCCCGGCTTATTTTACTCACTCATGGTCTCTACCTGGTCCCAGAGCATTTGAGTATGCCCCGTCTGAACTGGATCCCTTCCCAGATTCCTCTCCCCCAGGCTATGTTCAACCCTTTGCAGTGTTCTAACCAGAAGGTAAAAGCTAGATGAAATACCTGAATCACACCACATACCTTTCCAAAACCCATCCAGGGCTGAAGGCTGCCTGGATTGGTGTAGATGTCACCAGTAACTCACTAGCCCTCCTGACAATGCTTTGGACCTCAGGCTTGACATCACACCCAGAGGAGAACCACAGGGAGGCCCCTGGAGGGTGTTAGGGTCTCACCTCTGCTCCACCCTGTCCAGGACCTCTAGCTCATGGCTGGGTAGGGCACACAGGGGTCAACTAGGAGGCTATTGTTTCAAGTCTGGCATGTCAAAGACCTCAAGACAGGGAAATTCCATGGTTTCATCAAATATTGCAAATGGACTTGGAGTCCAAGTCAATTCGTTTGATTCCTTATGAGAATAAAAGGCAGACAGATGCTACAAATTAAATGGCAAAGCCTTTCCTGACATGACCAGAGGAAGTGGAGAATCTTTCCACGCACACGATCAACTCACTTTCTAGTCGTGATCACCTTAGAATGAGGCTCTGAGACAGCCACCCCTGTGCTCCCAGGCCTGTGTCTGTGTGGCTGCGGTGGGGGTCTGAGCTTTCATCCTACTTTTGAATATAATGAATTCCCAATTTCGGTCTCCCTATTTCACTCAAAAATTATTTGGATTGTGTATAAATGTTATTTCCCTTTGTTAGCCCTTCCACTTTTTCTTTCAAGAAATGAGGAATTGTCAGTTCTACAAAGACAGAATTACCTCTTAATGGGATTTTTTTGGTTAAACTTCTTATTTTGAAATAATTTTGCGCCCAAGAAAGTTGTAAGAATAATAAGATGAGTTCCTATACCCTTCACCTAGATTTACCCCTTGTTATCATTTTGCCCCATAAGAATTACCATTCTTTTTCTCTCTGTGCATAAAAATGTATATTTCATTGGGAACCATTTTAGAATCAGTTGCAGACATTATGTCCCTTTATATAACTATAAAACATTAACTGAAAACAGGAAATTTAATAACTTAATAATAATAATGATGTAATAGAGTACTAATTTCAAATCTACAACCATAGTCTGATTCTGTCAGTTGTCCTAACAAAGTTCTTCACTATTTTCCCCTGTTCTGGGATGCCATCTAGGATCACGAACTGCAGTGATTTTCTAGTTGTCAAGTCTCCTTCATTGAATTTAATCTGAAATCCTAATTTTTTTTTTTTTTTGAGATAGAATCTCACTGTGTCGCCCTTGGTAGAGTGCTGTGGCATCACAGTTGACAGCAACCTCAAACTCTTGAGCTCCAGTGATTCTCTTGCCTCAGCCTCTGAGTAACTGGGACTACAGGCATCTGCCACAATGCCCAGCTATTTTTAGAGACAGGGGTCTCATTCTTTCTCAGGCTGGTTTCGAACCTGTGAACTCAGGCAATCCACCCTCTTTGGCATCCCAGAGTGCTAGGATTATAGGCGTGAGGCACTGCTCCTGGCCTTCTAATTGAAAGATGCTGTATCTGTGGCATCAGAGGACCAGAACCAATAGAGGCAGAGGGAGGAAACAGGCAAAAAAGAGCGAAACCTACAAGTCACGTGAGCTGGGAGATGTCATGGGGCAATACCAAAAGTCCCTGTGGGCTCTAGCAGTCCTTCCACTAATTGCATCATCTGCTCAGTGGAGAAGGCAGACTTGATAAGTCTTCTATATAGTCTATGCTTTCTTTTGGAGACAACTGCTGTGTCCTGGCTCTACTCACCTTAAGCCTCTCCAGAGAGAGCCTCACGGAGCAGTAATTATATTTCCAGGGTGACAGAGCATCCTTCCCCCAGCCAGTGTCTCACAAAGCATCTAAATCATTCCATTATACCATAACAATGGATGCTCATACTCTCCAAGCAATTTGTTTTAATTATGTAAATCACTTCATTCTCTTTTAAATATCTGCAGGGAGCTGAAAGCTACTGCAAGTCAACATGGGATGTGGAATCTGTGGGGAAGAGACAGAGAGGGGTTGAGGGGGGTGCTTGGCTTGTCCTGGTGGTCACCCACCACAGGAGGTTGGTTGGCGTGAAGGAGGAGGCTGGGGCACAGAAGTCCCAGGAGAGGCATGAGGATGCCAGGGGGAAGAAACAGAGGGGTCTGATTTCATGACAATACTCCCATGTGGCATGTGCCATAAAGCATGGCAAGGCATTTCATCTGAGATTCTAGGAGGACGGGCCCCCAGCCGATGCCTCATTCTATGAGACACTCTGCAGAGCCCTACTCACTCCTTTGCAGACTCAGTAAAGAGTGAACCAGGAGTACCCATATATCTACAAGTCACCTTCTCAAGGTGTCTCATGACAAGACTAGTCCTGGGAAGGAGCTGGGGATCCAGAACATTCTGGTCTTTATACCATCTCACCGTGTCTTGTTTGCAGGGAGGTTGTGTTTAAGTTGGTTCAATGTCCCAACGATCTTTGAACAATTAAAAAAACATTTTTCCCCCCTCATTGTGAGAGAATACAGAGACACAGGAAGGAAGAAATGAGGCAGGCAAGCCCCTGGAGTTGAAAATTCCTGAGCGCATTTAACATTAGGGAGCTTTTCCTCCCATTGTTCCAGGAGGCTTCCCACTGCAGTTATTAGCTGACGGCTCCCTGTTTTAGGACTGAGATAAACGTATATTGCACAATGCACTATTTGTGCTTTTAATCTGACAGATTTTACTTCACTCTCCGCATTGAGTAGGGCAGGCCTTTATTTCCTTTAAGGCATTAAGTCTGCAGTTTGCTGTCTCAGGTAATGAAGGGACCTGGGGAAGCGAAATAGCCAAATGCTTAAAGAGTACAGATGCTGAGGTCAGACCATCTGGATTCAAACCCCACTGATTAGCTGTATGACTTTAGGCCTTGCTTTTACCATCTTTAACAGAAGAGAATACAAGTACACACCGAAAGGTTATTATGAGAATTAAAACGAGATAACATGTATGAAGAGCTTAGCACCATAGTTGGCAAACAGTAAAGTGCTCAATAAATATTACCTACTATTACTATTATCATTTTCCCAACATGGATTGAAAAGTCAAATTTAAGCAACAGATCAGGAAGCTGATAGCATCATTTCTCTTTTATTTCCTTTTTTTGAGACAGAGTCTCACTATTGCGCCCTTGGTAGAGTGCCATGGCGTCACAGCTCACAACAACCTCAAACTCTTGGGCTTAAGCGATTCTCTTGCCTCAGCCTCCCAAGTAGCTGGGACTACAGGCGCCTGCCACCATGCCCGGCTATTTTTTTTTTTTTTTGAGACGGAGCCTCAAGCTATACGCCTGGGTAGAGTGCCATGGCATCACAGCTCATAACAACCTCCAACTCCTGGGCTCAAGCCAGTCTCCTGCCTCCGCCTCCCAAGTAGCTGGGACCACAGGCGCCCGCCACAACGCCGGCCATTTTTTGGTTGCAGCCATCATTGTTGTTTGGCGGGCCTGGGCTGGGGATTCGAACCCACAACCTTAGGTGTACGTAGCTGGCACCTTAGCTGATTAAGCCACAGGCACCGAGCCCCGTCTATTTTTTGGTTGTAGTTGTCATTGTTGTTTAGGTAGCCCAGGCTGGGTTCGACCTCGCCAGCCTCGGTGTATGTGGCCGGCACCCTACCCATTGAGCCACAGGTGCTGAGCCAACCATTTCCACTTTAAAGACTAAAAGCTCATCTGGCTAAGA